>KV751335.1:4550136-4575344 GCA_001698575.1 Mola mola
ATAGAGGCCTTTTTTTTTTTTTTTTTTTAATTTAACCAACAATAAAGATGTAATATGAAAGGAACCCATGCTGTCACTGCCACTCGCTCTTTTGTCGCCTGCGACGTGCATTGGGCCCTCAACTGCTCCACTTCCAATGCAGACGATCAGGTTACTCTTGCAGACTTGCAGTCATGTGAGATCATGTGATTAACCCCTTTATGACGGCGCGGTGACTGCACAATGCCAAGTCGAATGAGACACGCCACACTCCACCGTCGTGTGGGGACACGCTGGATGTGTTTTTCACGCTGTAGTTGAAACTGACCCACTAAAAAAAAGAAAAAGAAAAAATCTGAGCTTTTGGCCTACCGTTCGCATTCTTCTTTATCTGACAGTCATTGTGAACACATCTGCACCATGACCCCACTATCCCACCAAGCAGGCTGCTGGACAGCATACGTCACTAGCAGGGCAGGCCATTGCCAAAGTTAATAAAGTAGAGATGCATACATTTACTTTTTAAATGCTATGGTGGCAGTGCAGCCTGAGGGCAAGAAGGCAAAAAGGGCTTTGATTAAAACCATAATTCTATTAATTTACAACCTCCTGTGTCCCAGTTGTTGCTTCTTTAATCCCCTATATTTGACTTTGTCCACTCCCGAAAATGAAATGTTTGAAAACGGCCCAAAGCAGAAGCAAAGAGATCAGCCACTGTGTGATTGGTGCTGCTCCGCTGTCATGAGAACAGATCTGTTGAGCTCTGCCCCGCAGTGTGAACGGGGCCTCGTTGTCACCACAGCAACGTGGCTGTTCGTTCAGGCGTTAAGCCTTCGCTCGATGACCGCTCTCTTGTTTAACCTCAATATCTCAGAGCCGGGCAGCCAATCCAAGTCTTGAAGGTCACGCTTCGCTGAATTGGTTCCAAGCAGCAGAGCTCATTATGTTCGAACAGGGAACTGTTGTGTACGTGTCACCCTGCCAGGCATAAGGCACTTGCCGAGTTACAGATAGCACGGCGCCATCATCTCTCAAAACAGGCTCAACTGCAGGCTATACTCTAAGCTTCATTAAAACCTCAACTCGCTTTATCTATTCCGTTTCTGCACATTTGTTGTTTTCAGCAGCTGAAAACCTGACTTTTGAGTCAACGACAAGGTTTCAAGCATATTAGAAAGTGGGCAGTTTTATCATTGTCATTCTTCATAAGATGGGTATTTTATTTGCATGTTTATAGGCTATTTATCAAGCCTCTCTGAGGATCGGTTCTGTTTCATCCCAAGCTGAAGCAGGATGATCAGCCTTTGCAAAAGCTTAAATAACCAGAAGCTCTCTATAGAGACTGAAAGCACAACTTAGAGTAGAATAAAACCTTCTTTCTTCAAGCTTCAAGTGAGTAAGACCAGGACACAGCTACCTTTCAATTGCCATAATTTCATTGTTTTAGGTTACAGTTGTGAGTTCCATGACTGTACAAATGGGTACTTTAGCTATTCAGTTAGTTATTCAATGCTGTTATTGCCATATCAGCATAGTTGATTGGAATTGGTCTGGATAAGTTGGGGGTGGGGGTAGCAGTGACCCCGGTGACCCACTAGATGAAGTTCTCCAAATTCAAGTGGACGTGTGAGTATACGCCCTGTCCAGTAGATGTCTCCACACTAAAACAAATGTGCAGGGATCCTGTCTGTATGCTGTGATGTAACTCTGCAGATTGTCCAACGGGTGACCTCCCTCCCGTCAGTTCTGCAAGTAAAAACACCAAATTTATTTGAAGAATGTGGACTTGTGTATGGTGCCCCAAATATGAAACCCTAAAAACCCCCCCCTGCACTACAAAAATCATTCATGATATTCAGTTGTATTTACTGTAGGTCCATATGTGTTGCTCTTAGGTATACAGCAGTAAAATGTGTTTATAATCACTTTATAAATATTCAACCTGATACACATTTTTTCCCACCTTAGTTTTATATTTGTTTACATGTACATGTTTGTTTTTAAACCTATGTATTTAATTGTGTATTAAATCCTCAGAAATGAAAAGAACACATGTGGGAGTTAACATTAAACAAAAGCCACACTAGGTTTACAAAAAGTACAACAAATGAATGAACGGTTTTGTTAATAATAGGGAATCACACTATCCTCATTCTGTTTTACTTCATTACTAACCTATAAGTTTGTATGTTCGTAGAGCCGCGGCAGGAGCCTCTGGATCTCCAGGGGAAATTTGAGTTTAGGTAAGACGGGGTGATAAAACTGTGCCCATTTTTCTTTTGTGTAACTCTGTTTCCTGCACCGTCACGGCACTTCCCCAGAGATCTGCCAAAAGAGATTCTTTTGCGCTGTTGTAACATATTAGGCAGTCAGACAGGAAGTGTGGCGATAATTTCACATACAGCTAACGAATCTGAAGCTGCAGGTCACAGGAGTGTCATGTTTTCATTATGCTGGATGGTTCTTGGCCAGTTTTCCTTTCAGGTAACTTGTTAAAATTTTCTAAACACCAAATTACTTGAAACCATTTCACTATTTTTTTTCTTTTCTTTTCTTTTCTTTCTTTTCTTTTTTATCACAGAGGTCTTACCCAGTCCGGGATCCAAAACACAATCAAACACTTGTGAGCACACTGAGTGCGCGATACAAACATCACTCCAACAACTGCAACTGATTCAGAAAAGCTTTACTTACATCTATTGCTTTGCCTTCCATTTCACTTTAAACACATATGAACATTGTAACAAACAACAAAAGATGCCACACTCACTCATCTATCCATACTGATTGAGTCCCAACGCAGCCTCCTTCAGTCCAATAATGTCTGGTCTCTGTTAGCTAATGCATCCATCCAGTCCTGACCGCAATCCCTTCAATTTCTCTGATTGCATTTTAAGAGAAAATATTAGTCTTTCACAAACAATATTTCTACTGCTGGAGCATACAATTGTAACCACTTCCTACTCAGGGCTTTTTTCCTTCCAACAAGTAATAGTCTGATTGAATATTTGGCTGCTATAGACTGACTATTTAGTGCTTCAGTGCTCAGCTGTATTGTCAGAACGTCAAGTGGAATAGCGATTTTTCATATAGACTTTCAAGTGTTGCTTTCAGATCTCCAAACAGCAGATGACAGATGATAAATAATGTGCTTGTTATTTTGAGTGAAGGAATTAAGTTTCGCAAAATCATATGAACACGAGGAGGTATCCACACAAAAATGATGGTAAATTTAATAAACTAATGTTTTGGTTCCTGAGGTACGTTTTGAGCAAAAGAAATGGCTTGAAAACAACAACCAACGCTGGTCCTTTTTTGTTATTTCCTCATAATAATGATAATAATAAATGGCCAAGATAATAATAAGTAGTCTGTACTGGATTTGCCGTCTTAAACATGATTTAATATTTCTGCCTGTATCCTGTTGACTTAGAATGATTAATGTAGTTGGCAAAAATGCAAAGTTGAAGACTAAATCAGCTCTGTCTCCGCTGTGTGTTTGTTGTTGTAGCTTCTTTCACGCCTAGGCAGCGGGCCCTGGCCTCTGCGTACCTCTGTTTCATTCGGTCCATGTGTATTAACCATTATCCAGCTGTGTATAGATGCTCTGCCTGTTGCTCAGAGTACTGACAGCATGTTATTGTTCTCGCAGAGATAAAGTGTGAGAACCGGGCGTGATGTGCTGCTGCCCCATCTCTGCCGGCGCATGTCCTGTCTGGTATAACTTTGTCTTCCAAATCAAACACACTTCCTCGACTGATAATAAAAAGGTCATAAAGAGGTTTGGTTGAACGTACAATTGCCCTGCATGTGTATTCATGCTTCGTACAGTCTGACCCAAACTACACAACTTGAGGCAGAATCAAGCACAGGCCCTGTTGTTCTGTTTCTCTTCCAGTCACTTCATCGTTGCATTCTTGTCTTGTTATCCACCACTGTGTAGTTTAATGTGCAACAGAAGAATGATGGGGGGCCTGGTGGAGGTGGATAAGCCAGAATAACAGACAGGGAACATTTTTGGACAGATAGAACAAAGAAAGAACAGAGATAACGGGCTGGAGAGAAACAAAAGCAGCAAGAGAACACTCTACTCTCCTGACATGGACATGAACATCAGGACGGGAAGCGCCAAACCACTCTTTATACTTAAAGAAAAAAGCTTAAATTTGACTTGAAAGTGATGTCATTTAGTCAAGAAACCACTCATGATTGTTTGAATTGTTTTGTAAGAAACAAAAGTGAAACCTGTCCATAAACTCTGTAATAAAGCAGAAAAATACATTAATACAAACTTTTCCAACAATATACAGCGACCATTCAAACTTTATACATCCATCTGAATCTGAAATATATACACATTCTCACTTTTGAACGGTTTGTTCAATGTTTAGCATAGCTGTGACTGCAAAAAGAAATACTGGGCAACTAACTCACAAGTGGAAGTGGACAACACAACAAATTTCCTTTACAATCATGTAATATAATATGTAATATAGATAATGACTTGACTTCACATATAAAAGATATATTATACATATAATATATGTATAATGTAACATATAACAAAGAAATGAGGATACATAACGCTACTAAAATGCTGCTGCACGGTGTCGGTGGGTTTAGCTAGTGGTGTCACAGCCCAGGATCTCCAGACGCAGGGCAATGTCGTTGATCCAGCCCAGTGGGTGGATGCGCAAGTAGCGGCCGAAGAGTGGTGGCTCGAAAAAATTGAAGGCTTCCTCATCATAATTATCGTTTCCCTGGAAGATCTGAGGAAACAAAGAGGAGGAAGGAAACAAAGAAGTAGAATAAGAGTAGACTTCATTGGATGAAACTAACACAGAGGGCCAGAATTTGCAAAATGGATGCAGCAAACACAATTTAGTGCAGGCCAATGTGTTCAAAAGTTGTGGATTTAGCAATTCCACACTGGCATTTAGTGTACTTAAATATCAAAATACCCTTAATAGGGTCTGAAATGATTCCCATGTGTGATAGACTCCTGCCTCAATGATTGAATGGAGGAATGAGTGAAATCTTAGTCATTGCTATTCTCACTCATGAAGCTGAAGTCAGACAGAAACACTGTCCTTGTTCTAGTGAGCGTACCTTCTCTCTGTTCTCCTCTAACACAGTGCTCCAGGAATGTCCATCATGGCTGTAGGTGACGGAGAACTCCGTCACCATTATGTGGGTCCCCGCTGATCGTGCTCCCTGGGTCACCACCCCTGTGATGCGCTTTACCTTCCCCAAATCCACCTGCAGCCACTCGTGGGGGTTGTTGTTCTGGGTTAAAAACGGAGGAGGAAGGATTTTAATATGAACAAAGTCACCAAAACAACACACTTACAAACACGCACAGCATTTATCATTACAAGTTGAGGTTGCGCCGAAACATCCTGGAGTGGATGTTTCTAGCTGACTCAAGACATGGAAAAACACTGCACTGTTTTTCTGAGGCAATCTGTTAAGGCCATTGCAGCCCTGCTAGGAAACTGTTCCAGATAACAACCGGACCCCAGTGGTTGACCTCTGGCCATGGAAAACAAGTGCCACGCTTCAGTGGTCACCAGTCTGACATATCCCACCTCTACAGATCAGTGCTGCAGAGTTTGACTGATACGATGAGGAGGAGAAACAGAGCAAAAATAATAAAAGGACAGAGAGGGTCCTTCCAGTGAGATGGAGTGACAGGTTTGTCTCTAATAAAACCCTGTTTCTGCTGTGCTTCAGTTGTAGTCGTGCTGCTGCAGGGTGGTGCTAAGGATCTGGCACAAGCCATCATGATAGCTGGGTGTGGTAAACCAGTGTGCTTGTTATTTTCCCTCTGCCTCCAGCCTGCATACTGAGCAGGCTGGAGGCAGCTAACTAGATTTTGAGATATATACAGTTGTACTCAGGATTAGTCAACCCACCATGGCAAATTGATTTGTTGCTAAAATTTGCAAACTTTAATCTGTTTGCATTAAACAAGTCTAACAAGAAGAATTTAAATGGTGGGACTCAACTCAAAACATTTACAAGCATTTTCTCCAAATTCAAGACAAAGTGCCACTGTCAGAAACCTGGGTGTTATCTTTGACCAGGAGCTGGCTTTTAACTCACATGTAAAACAGATTTCAAGGACATCCTTCTTTCACCTCCGTAACATAACACTAAAATCCGGCACATCCTGTCTCAACAAGATGCAGAAAAACTAGTTCACGCATTTGTCACTTCCAGGCTGGATTACTGTATTTCCTTATTTTCAGGTTGCTCTAATAAGATTTTAAAAAACTCTTCAATTAATCCGTAATGCAGCAGCGCGTGTACTGACCAGAACTAATATCAGAGACCATATTTCCCCTGCACTGGCTTCTCTGCACTTGCTCCCAGTTAAAGAATTTAAAATCCTTGTCCCCACCTACAAAGCTATTCATGGTCAGGGACCATCTTATCCTAAAGAGCTCATAGTTCCCTATCACCCATCCAGAACCTTACGCTCCCAGGATGCAGGGTTATTGGGGATCCCAAGAATCTCCAAAAGTAGAATGGGAGGCAGAGCTTTCAGCTATCAAGCTCCTCTCCTGTGAAACCATCTTCCAGTCTTGGTACAGGAGGCAGACACACTCTCTGATTTTAAGAGTAGGCTTAAAACTTTCCTTTTTGATAAAGCTTATAGTTAGGGCTGGCCTATCTAGCCCTTAGTTATGCTGCTATAGGCTTAGGTTGCTGGGGGAACACTCCATGATGCACTGAGCTCTCTTCTCTCCCCCCTTTGACTCAGGCTCCTTCTCTACTCCTCTAAATGTCCATATGCTTACACTAACTTTACTTCTTCCACGGAGTTGTTGCGCTTTATCATCATGCTGGTCTTTCTAGGTTGCGGTGGGAGCTGCTGCTGTGGTCCTGCCTGATACTACTGACCACCTTAGGACAGGAGATCCTGTGATTTGGATCCTAGGCTAGATTTCCAAGTGCAAATTGGGATCCACAGATCCCAATGGCTTCTGGACCAAAAGACTACACCTGCGTCTGGATCACTAGACTTCCCATACATCTGGATTTATAGATTCCACAGACTCTGGGACTCATGGATGTTTTATACATTCTAAGTAAACTGCTATTGTCATGTTATTGTGTTCTGTACAAGTGACATCTATTGCACATCTGTCCGTCCTAGGAAGAAGGATCTCTCCTCTGTGGTTCTTCCTGAGGTTTCTTATTTTCCCTGTTTAGGGTTTTTAAATTTTTCCCCACCCGGTTCAAGGGTCTAAGGGCAGAGGGTGTCACATCTGTAGTTTGTCAAAGCCCAGTGAGATAATGTGTAAATTGTGATTTTGGGCTATACAAATAAAATTTGATTTGATTTGACTTTTAATGATCACAGCAGTCTCAACATAATTCAACCCCTTCATGACAAGCATCTTTAGCAGACCTGCTGCGAACGTGGTGCACAGCCAGACACCTAATTCTGCCAGTGTTGCTGAGGAATCTCAGCCCATTCCTGATGCGCAATGGCCTCTCGCTCACTGTTCACTAATATTCTTATCCTCAAATCCCACCAGAGGTTTTCTGTGGCTTTCAAGTCAGGTGTCTCTGGCCACTCTAGAATCATCTTGGACATCTTCTGAAACCAAGTCTGGGTGGAGGTATGTCTACATCACTGTTCTGTTGGAACATCCAAGTTTCAGCTCCCTCATAGACAGCATGATGATTTCTCCCGGGATTTCCTGATAGTTGACTGCATCCATTTTGGCCTCCAAATGCAGCAGGTTTCTGGTGCCACAGGAAACAAATCAGCCCCAGAGCATCACCGAGCCACAGCCCTGCTTCACTGTAGGCAGTGTCTTCTTTTCAGCATATCTTAATTCTTCCTCCTCCAGACACACCGCTATACCATAGTCCAAAGAAATTCCAGTTTTGTTTAATGTGTCATGGTTCCGCTCTCTGCTTTTATTTTGGTAGTTGTGTTTCATTCTGTCTCCGGTGTTGTGGTTCTGTCTTACTTAATTTCAGGACTGGAAGCGGTTCGGGTGTGCAGAGCTGATTACCTGCAGCTGTTTGTTCCTCATCAGTGGCTGTATTAAGACACAGATCCTGATCTGCTCGTCCCCAGAACGTCTTGTTCCTCGCACGGTAAACCTCGATCGCTCCCTACGTCCTGATTACTTCGACTTCCTTGTTGGTGTTCTTTGTTACTTTGTTCGGTTTTGATTCTTGTTTCTGTTAAATAAATTTGTTTTGGTACTTTCACCCCTGAGCTTCCTGTGTCCGCTTGTGGGTCCAGACCCCGCACGTCACATAATGCCTCCACACAACAGGATCCCAAAACCTCTGTGGCTTATTTACATGTTTTTTTTTAGCATACTGGAGACGATCTTCCGTGTGCTTTTGGGTGAGTAGTGGCGTACGTGTTGGAGTTCAGGCCTAGAGACCGTCAGTGTTTAGTATTTGCCTTTATGTGCAAACTGAAACCTCAATGCGTGCTGCAACGAAGTCTTTCTGCTCTTTTCCAGTTACTTGAGGATGTTTGAGTCCTCTTTCACATCCTCTTTATGCCACATCCAGGCAGTGAAACCAGTCTTCCTGTAACTTTATGCTTGTACACTGTGCTTGCAACAATAACCTTAGGAACATTCAGTGCCTTTGCTATTGTTTTTTTTATCCTTGTTTGGCAATGAGTAAGGCTATGATCCCTTCGCTTAACTCTTTGGATAATACCTTGACTTAGCCATATCTCTAACACGCAGTCAAACGTCACCATCAACAAACTCCTCATCCAGTCCAGGGATTTGATGTGTTCTATTTCAAGCACACCTGATGCAGTCAGCTAAGCCCTGGATAAGTTGCATCGGCGTGCTTTAGACACCTGATTTGCAAATGCCTGCTCTTATGGGGGATTCTATTCTGTGGCAAAAAATGTTGAGACTGACATTAAAAGTGGCAAATAATACAATAAAATGATTGAACGATAACTGCCTAAAAATCTAATTTACGATTTTAATGGACAGGACAGTAGAGAGGTAGCTACAGTGGATGTTGAATAGAGATTAAAATCTGCTGTGTGGGATTGTGTTCACCTTCGGCCTCCAAGCGTTTACAATGCCCCCTTGATGGAGGCGGGCGAGGCTGGGGATCCAATTAATGAACATGAAGGAGTAAAATGAAGAGGCGCTAAAGCTGCTGGCGGGAATTGGAATCGACGTAGTAGATCCAATCTGGAGTCCGAGAGGAAAAGAGCAGCCTGTTCTCACACACACACACACACACACACACACACACACACACACACACACACACACACACACACCTGGGTCATTCTAAGCACTTTCATGCAGTGTGAAAATTAGGTATGCATGCTGTATGTCAAGTTAACTCTTTGATAAGTTCTGCTGTACAGTAGGTGATACTCACTATTCAGATCGCAGCCCAGCAGCTCCAGTCTCAGAGAGGGTTTTATCTTAAAGTCTACCGGCTGAATCCTGACGTAGCGAGCCACAAACGGCGGAGTGAAGTGGTTGTGTTTCACCTTTGAGCTGTCCATGTTGCCGAAAAAAACCTAAAACAGAGCAATTTGGCTCAGGGTTCATGCTAGTCCATGCTGGTAGTCTGGCATATTTCATGACAACATCCCCACAAATGAACAGCTGCAAGGCTTTCTCCATTTCACATCAAAGCAACCAAAGTTTTAGGCTGATTTCCAACACTGCAGGAAGCAAGTGGTTTCCTTTTGGATTGATGCGCAGAAACTTCCATTGTTAGCTGCTGCTAAACAGCAACCATTGTTAGTGCAACAGTATTTTCTTCACTTTTGTTTTGATCATTTTCAAAACATCAGAATAGCACAGCTAATGATTGCTGTCATATTGCAAAGCGAACTTACAAAATATTAAGGGGGCAAAATGTCTCCAATTACCAACATAACAATTGTCAGTAGTTTTCAAGGCTTTGCAAGTTAATTTGATGTGCTCTGAAACAAGTGGAAAAGTGTAGTGTCAATTCAAAAATGATTTTAATAAGGTGGCCAACAGCTACAGTAAATAAATGGCAAACTAAGAGCTTCGCAACAGGGTATAGAAGCCAGAAACAGTATGTTGCTTATATCCCGTAAGTTATTGAAGCACTTTCACATGAATGTACATTACATATTCTGTCAGTTGTCATATTTATTCTATACTCCAGGTTCAGGTCCAGATATACTGTATTTGTATACATACTCTGGTCTTGCTGCTTCTGTTTCCTCTGTAAGTGGACCAGGTGTCCTGGTCCAGGCTGTAGGATACAGTAAAGAATGTGATGTAGTAGTCCCATAGTCGTGCACTGACTCCCTGTGTCTGCACTCCATGTAGCAGGGTTGGCTTCAGAAGATCAACCTATTACCACACATGAATATTAATTATAAAGAATATTCAGTCCACATTTGGGCACACTGGATAGCTGTTCAACATATACAGTGAACAGGAAATGCTGCACAAGGGTTGACGGGAGTTTGGGTGTCCGACCTGTAACCACGACATTTTGCTATTGCCCATCCAGGCGTTGACTTTTCCAGACTTATCCAGGCGGGCCAGCTTTGGCTTCCAAGTACCTGGATACAAGTCCACATTGTTACAATCAGACTCCGGCTTTCAGATTCAAGTTATGTCACCACAAGATAAAACATTTGGAACTTCACAGGAAAACAGCTTTGCAGCATTTTCCTTAACAATTGAAGAAGCTGAGAACTCCTAACAGTTTTTTAAGTATAATCCAAGTCTATTGAAGACCAGAGATCCAAAATTGATATGAAAGTAAGCTATTTACACATTTTTTACACTCAAATCTATTTTGTAGCAGCTGGCTCAATGCACAAGTGTGCACCCCATCTAAAAGGATTTTGGGTTTAAACTGTCGGGACCTGGTTTAGGGACCAAAAGGTTGCAGGTTTGAAGAACCATTCTGACTAGTTAATATGGAGCATGGATTGGAGACTGGGAAGGTTCCAGTTCAGCTACTGATCATCACCAAGGTGCCCTTGAGCAAAGCACCAAACCTCCAATTTGCTTCCTGGCACTTCTAAGGAGCGACCCTTCACTCTGACGCCTCTGCACATACAGTACATAGTTTGGGTGTTACAAAACATTCCTAATTGCAATAATCATATAATGAAGCGTCTAGAAAATTGTATTGTATTTGAAAATGTGTATTGTGACACTGATACCATAACATATCATTCAGTTCAATAAAGAAACAACAATTTATTTCACAAGAACTGCATAAATGATTTACAATATGTGCAGGGAAGTAACAAGAAACCTCCCGAAAGTGAAGCAATGGTCCTTATAATATCTTTTGGCAATGCTAAATCATCAATACCATTCAATATACTACTGTTCAAAGAATTAATTAGTAAGAATTTTGGTGTATTAATGTACCATGGTACATATCAAATCATGTCCTGTGTATTGTGATTTGTATTGAACTGTGACTATAGTGTATTGTCCCACCCATAGTATATAATATACCAATATTGTAATGCATGTGTATAGGTTTTGTGTGTGTATTTTTATCCTGTGTTTATGTACCAACATGTATGTAACATAGTGGATATCGTAAAAGGATTAATTAAAGTATGTCTTATAAATAATGTCTTTTCAAATCACTTTGGCGATGTGGAGCTTCCAGCTACTTCGATGACATTGGACAAGCTGATCTTTTGGTTTGTTAGTTTGTTAATTATTAAGATCACACAAAAACTGGATGGTCTGGATCCAGATAAAGGTTCAGATCTACAAACTTCAATGTAAGGGGATGGTTGGGCCTTAGTGTGGACATGACTTTCCAGTGGCATGGAGGTGAACAGATAATGGCTGAGTTTTATACTAAACGAAAATGAAAGCTAAATGAACCTCTTATTGCCTTACCTATGTAATCTGACGCTGTTATCTGGGAATCCTCAATCCTTCCTGATTTCATCCCCAGAGGCACGATGCATTCTGCATGTCAGTATGAGAAAATTCTTGCTCAGTAATACATGTATAATTATACATAATTACCATTCTGAAAACCATATATGTTGACATTTTGGGAATGATGACATCTGTGACAGGTTTACCGGAGATAATTGTCCCAGCATAAATAAGAAAGACCCATAATTTTTATAATAAGATGATTTAAAGTGTGTAAAATGAGTGTACTGTGTGTGTTTCAAGGTCTACTGCACCATTAAGCTCTTTAAACTGAACAAAACAAATGAGCAACATCACAAAAAACAGGAAAATGTTGCTATGTAAAGTTTGTTTTACATCAATATTACTTCTAAGAGTAGTTTGATTAGCAAGAATGTGCTGACATGTTAGCTCAGCATACTTAAGTTTAGCATGTTAGTATGCTAGTATCAAAGTGGAGGTCATACATACATTGTTCAACAATTTTTTTGGGGTGTTTGGGACACCCCAAAAAATTGATATTGCCTGTCCATGAAACAACTGCATACCTTCCAAAACACACAACGTAATCCACTCTTACTACTAATTATCTGTTAGATATGTATCATTTTAAATTCTAAATGTAATATAAATGTTTTTTACAGATGTCTGACACAGCATGCACCCACGTGAATTATAGACCAGCAGTTTAGCCCTCATGCCAGCCATCTGGTAGTCTCCTATAGTGCACTCCACCAGCCATGTGCCCACTGTGGGGGGTCTCATCTCCACCGTGCCAAACACCCCTGGTGACAGAGATTAAGCATAAGGTCTCCAGAGTGCTAGTAAACTAATTGCTTAAATCACAAGAAATGGAGAGGATAGATTATTTTCGATGCTTTTGTTTTTTCCAGTGGTAAAAACTCCTAAGAATGCAAATTCTCTGCCCAGAAAAATGCTATATCATACAGTATGTGTGTGTTTACCAGGGAAGAGGTTGTAGACACCTATACGATGATCTTCTTTAGTCTGAACAGTGAAAGGCAAACCATGGAAGTGGACGGCATGGTACTCTCTGTCATTGCCCACATTCAACAGGTGCCATCTGACCCGCTGGTGCTGGGCGAGCAGCAAACCAGGAAGTGTCTCTGCCACGTAACCATTTATTGCTAAGGAGAAGTACAGGTATTATTCTGGAGAAGTTACAAAACCTTTCAGACTTCGGTGAACTAATGACAACATGACACCAAAAATCATGCTTGCTTTCTCTACCTGCAAACTTATTGCTGATGTGGTACCAGGGGTCCTCCGAGTTGGCACGACAGGGCGGGGCACAGCGCTGCTGCAGGTTTTCCTCCAGGTACCAGCTTTTAGTTTCATCAAAGGTGTGGAAGAGGAGGGAGAACTCTTGGACATCTGGCTGAGTGTAATAATGAGTGTGGAGGGTGCCGGGCTTACAGATCACCAGCGGACCAATCAGACCCGAATGAAGGTCCCTCTCCTGAAACATCATGTATCATATATTTCATTTTCATAAGTTGCATATGATCATTTTTTTCAGCTATGTACATACAAATTAAAGATCTGGAACAGAATGGAAGACAAACCAGACAGACCTTGTCCACAGTGGAGTAGTAAGTCCCAGTTTTGCAGTCAAATTCACTTTTGGTTGGTCCTTGTGTCCTGGTTACTTTCCAGTTATATGTTCGTGCCTCTCCAGGAGCCACAGGCTCTCCTGGGACTCCAGGTGGAGCAGAAGAGGAGTGGGTTTGGGCAGCGCCTGCCCCTTGGCTACGGTCATAGACTCCATGAAGGTGGAAGGAATAAGGCCTGGATGCCTTGTTCTTAAAGATCACCTTGAATGAGACACAGAGAAAAGCATAGGTCACTAATTATCCATCCATTCATCCGTAGTGGAAGTAGCTGAGTCTATATACAAACATCAGAGGTTTACTTGTTTTTTGTGTGGTTACTTGATCACTTACAGTGAGGACTTCGTTAATCTCTGTTCTGATGAAAGGACCCAGGATTCCAAGGTGTTGTTGGAGTTCTCCTCTGCCTATAGGATCTCTGAAGTCTTCATCCTTGTAGGCTCGAAACACCACCTTCTTATATTCTGGCAGGAACTTCCTCATCCCACGCTGCATCTCTCTACCAAAAGAGTGGTTGAGTCAATACTGCTGCTTTACATGATGTGATTAAACTGCATTTTAAAACAAGATTTTCTAGTCCCAAAGTAAAGTAGACAATTCCAGAGGAAGATTATTGATTGTTGAATCTGGTTCGCAGGTTAGCAAACATTAATGCTTTGAGTTGGTATTTGGACTGATTCACTGTGGTGACCGACTCAAAACGTCTGTATTTTATGACCTACGGAATTAAAAAACAAAAGACCTTTGCTACAAATAATGTGGGATGTGCTATAAACCTATGTACCAAAATTCTAGACATTGCTATCAAAGAACTAAATCTTCCAAAGCATCAACAGATTCTGAAATATGGACCTACTGTAAATTCAACATTTTTACTGAGAGCAGAACAAAACAATGGAGGATGACTCCACTCTCGTGGGAACGTTGTTAAAAGGGGTGGTGAAATAATGAAATACAATCCAGGAAGTCCATTTGGAGTAAGAGAAAACATGCAAAATCATGTCAAATGCCAAAAGTTTGCTGTACTGCAAGACTGGCTCCATTAAAATGAAAGAGAGGGCCAGAAGATGGAGTACATGAATGCAAATATCCCTGTTTTTTTTTTTTTTAAATGCCAAGTGATTCTTTGCAGGTCCTGCATGGAAACATGGAGGAAATATCATTTCTACCTGGGTGTGATGAACTGATATGGTTTTCTGATGCCATAGTCCCAGGTGATCTCCTCTGCAGCAATGTAGTAGTGGCGATATCTGACCCCTCCGGAGCGCACGTCTATGTAATCTGTGTTAAATATATCCGATGTACTGTTCTGCTATAACAAAAAATAGCATTTATTGTGAGGAAAGGTGCGAGTGTTTCAATTCATGGCAGTTAGCAACATGTATAGCTACATGCATTTAATAAATATACAACATAATACCTGCTGGTTGTAGTCATCATACTCAATGGACAGACCAAGTCCTCTTGAGTTGTTGCTAGCAGAGGAGTTATATTCCACAATCATTTTAAGATTCTCAGGCTCAGACCAGATGTACTTTTGATCCATCTCCCCTGAACTGGTTGGTTTTACATTTAGGGCCATCTTGCTCAACAGTAGACTGTTGTTCAGCGAGATCTCGTTGCTCACTTCCAGATCTTCTGTTGTTCCATTATTCACACTTGACATTTCATTCCTTTCCTCAGCTTTTATTTCTGAACCATTGTCAGTCCTGGTTTTTCCAACCTGTTGTTGAATTTCTATCCTGGTTCCTCCATCATCTGAGGCTCGAGCACTGAAATCTACATCTGTTCCATGGCCCTCTACCTGCCTTCTCTCTCGGACAGCTCTCTCTCCTCCTTGTACAGTTTCATTAAGAGAAGCTTTCCACTCCCTATCTGAATCTAATTCCTCCAAGATGTCCTGTGGGATTGGTCCCTCAGACGCCGTGGTGGGTTTTTCTCCTCCCTTCAGCTGACATCCTGACTGTCTTTCAGCCGCAGTGCCCTCAGTTTTATCATCTGTGACATTTTGACCAGCTACGTTTACCGACTGAGTATTGTTCTTGGTGAGAAGTTTCTTGCACAATCGGACCAACATGCGATTTTGAGGTCTTACGCTCCTTATCATCGGCTGATCTAGCAGATCAATGTAGTCAGAGATATCGTCTTCATCTCTATTATAATCGACCCTTGGGAGGTCTCCTTTGTGGCAAGGACGAACGGTGTACTGGATGCTCATCCCCCGGCTCTTAAGGCTCCCATCGAAGGCACTGATCTCCCACTCACCTGAGAAAAGGCACATTCAAGATTCAACATGACTCATGATGGCCCACGATGCGTCAAAATAGAAACGATATGTTACACCTAGTACATTTGTGACAACGTTTATTCTACTTCATCAAAATGTAGCAAGCTTTGTGATGATGTTATGGTTTTTACATACAAATATTTGCTTGAATTCTGGTATCCACCGTTTTAAAAAAGCATAGATTTTGTGGTAAAAAATTTTGATAGCAGCCCGACTTAGCTGTCCAATAGAAAAGTTCCATCTTTACCAATCACTTCGGGTTCCATGGGCACGGTCACGCCTGTCATGGGGAAGAGGGTGAGGATGGATTGGTAAAGGCCTTGGTACTCAAAGAGGTTCCCCGTGATGTAAACAGAGAGGAAGTCACTCTGGGTGCTCACGCTGGCTACATGCAAGAATGCAACATCAGTTTTACATATTACAAACTGACGCCCGCTGAACATGATGCCGTTTACACCTGGAGGTGAAGAGAAAATTCAGAGTTTCAAAAATGAATGATTTGATTTAATCAATGAGTAGTTTGCTGGTTTTCCTGAATTACTATACAAAACACAACAAAATGAAAAATGCAGTAATACGCATTTACTAACAGTTATAGTGTCTGTTAACTAAGATACTAATTCATTTATTATTCTGCTTGTTTAAACCATTCTATTGAGTTTCATTTAAGGGATACAGGCTTTCAACTTCACAATAAGTGTCACAAAAATAATAAATGGTTAATTCTGCTAAATAAATACTTAATTTGGGTTAGGTGGCTGTCTATACTTCTCATTACATTATTTAACTGTCACTTAAGGGGTATTATTGTATTGTACTATTGTTAATAGTATGGTTAGAAACTACTGAAACTCTATGGAAGTTATCATAAGGACTCTTGGTAAGCGATTACATGACAAATACCCGTAAGTAAATGCTCATTAATGTATTAACTAATGTTAATCAATGTATCCTTATTGTAAAGTGTTTTAAATAGATAAAAATTAATTAATAAACAATCTCCTCTAAAGACCTTTAAAAATGTTACTATATCTATGTAGTCAAAAATCTTCTAATTTAACAATGATCAAAGTCACATGTAGAGGTGAACCTTCAGAATTATAATCCAAATCTGAAGCTTCTTTCTGCATTACACAGCTTTCTAAGGAGTCGCAATTGAACAACAAAGCCAGCTATGTCTTTCTGAAAGTGGTAAAGACCAAAAACAGAGTTGTAAGAGGGAGAATATAGGATTGACGTTTGCTAGCTGGTCAGGAAAGAGCTAATTGATGATGGTTTTTTGACAAATGCACCAAATGGGATTTAAAAGTAAAAAAAAAATAAAAAAATACAGGTTTAAATAAACCCCATTTAAATCCAGGGCTCATCTTATTTTGATCTTGTATAGTTTATCCTGTACATATTCCACTGTATGGATGAGAATGTTTAAGAATAAGCTGACAAGGTGAACTCACTGTAGATGACATTGGAGTTGTAGAATTCAGGGTCAGTGATGTCAGAGGAATTTTGTTGGGAGTTCTTCATGTTTTCCTTCATGTACCAACTTATGTTCTCATCAAACACAGCAAATATCACGGGCCACTCTTTATCCGGCCCGAACTGCATGCAGATTCAGTAAAAGAGACACGACATATTAAACGATTGCAGAACATTGCTGCATGGATCTTCCTGCATTTTGGAAGAGTTTTTTTTACAAATTAATTTTATGTGAGAAACAGCACCTTGATATTATTATAATATTTATTATTACATAAATGTGTTTCTCACCAGGCGTCCTCTGGTGTCGATTGCGTTATTCTTGCAGATGAGCAGCGTGCCCACCAAGCCGGAGGCCAGGTCCCTCTCAGGGGAGACAGTGCTCTGATACAGCTGGATCAGACACTGGGGGTCTCCGTTTAAGGGCCCATCATCTGTTGTTATCCTCCAAACGTAGCCAAACGTCTCATTGGGGGCCACTCCCATGGAGCGCAAGTCCTTCTCTGCAGCTGCTCAATGAGAATATAAGGATAAGACCACGACTAAAATATGAGAATAACACAAAAAGAGAGCACTAAAGCAAAACTTTTTGAAAAGATCTAAAAGGATCGACATTTCCTTTTGTGCAAGGCTGTCAGCTTAAAAAAAAAAAAGATTTTAGAGGACATTGTTGTAATGGATAAGACTTCATTTGGTTTATTTACTGTCTGTGAAAAGTGATGGAAGTGAAGACATCCTGTAAGGAAATTACTAGTTTCTGTCAACTGATACACTAAAAGGCTTTTAGTGTGAAACGTACACAGGAAGTGTTCAGTTTGCTACACACACGAACACACAGGAATGTTGAAGGTTTATTAAAGGCATTACTCCTAAAGGTCTATTGCAATGCAAAATTTGTTAAATGTTGTGAAGAGTAAAAAACAAATAAAAAGCAAAAAACTTTTTTTTTTTTTTTTTTTTCATGAGTAAACTCAAAGTATTTGTGTTGCCTAAACATAACTGTTTTGTTATCCACACTTAACCAAGTATTTGCGGTGCCTTAAGTGTGATCACAAACACGAAATAATTACTGAGGACTACAAACAACAGCAACAAAAGCCTAATGCAGTCTTGAAAACAAACCCAGTCGCTTAGGTTAAAGGACTTGGTACAGTTAACTCAGTCAGGAGGATTTGCTAGGGCTGGATGAATTTTGACTTTTGTAAAACATACTGAAGAGACTGAACAGACTCTCTGTAGGAAAGTGATTTAGAAACCCTGCTTGACAGAAAGCTTTCAAACTTAACTAGAAAAGTGGACCAAAACTTCACACCTAAATGGAAAATTCTGTGCCTGCATCTAAATGAACACTCGATTTAAATACACGCCTGCGTCACGCCTGACACCTACAGCATTTTAGGTAAATAAAAACCCTGGCCATTATTTTAGGCTGTGTTTTTACAGTATACAGTATTATAGTAGCTCGTATATGAATATATCATTGTCTGTTCTCTACTTGTTTAACATGTAACTGGTTTTAGTAACTTATCTTGCTCTGTAAGAAGCATACTTATATAAATCCAGTTCAGTCAAATGTTTGAAGGTAGCTGTCAACCACACATAGCTGATAACAATGACTCACAGCGTTTTCATTAAGTCACTTACATTGCTGATAGATTCAGGTGCTCTCATCCTATTTATTATTCTATTGCTCCATTTAGTTAGTCTGGTGTTATTTGTGTGTCTAATGTAGCTAAATAGGGTTTCATTATACTGTTTTTGTATGACAATAAAAGATTATTCATTCATTCATAATGGTATCATGCACTGGAGGCTAAGTAGGGAAAAGTGTGCAGCTTATTTATTAATTCCTCCTCATCGTCTGGCGAGAAAGATACATTTAAGCTACATAATAAATTAAAAGCTGTCCCTGTACAGCCCTCCCTTACTCGTCCTTTGAGAGAAAGGCACTGAAATTCTGCTGGCTGGTGCCTGTCCATCCTTGAGCTCACCATTTGTGGACGTCTGCATTGGAGAAATCTTGGAAAGGCCGTTGGGGTAGATGTTGTAAGGACGACTGGCCAGGTTTCTCAAAGTGATCTGGAGACATTCAAACCAATGAAGACATGCACGGATTTACACAAGTTTACTTGATTTTCCTGTGTTTGATCGTTTCAGTCGAACAATTTTTGTATCGTGTCAGTCCTCAAACATGTGACTCACATAGATTTCATCGTTGATTTTCCCTTTGAGAAGTGGACCCAGCAGAGCATCTGCAGGGTTTTTCCTCTTAGTGAAAGATCTGTCTGTGTACTCCACATACACTGCCTTCTTATACTTGTAGTCCAGGTGATGGGGAGCTGCAGGCAAATAACGGGACTGCAGCACACTGGTGTGTAGAGGAGAAAAAGAAACACTAGATTTGAATCAATTCAGCACCTCTCTATAATTCTTCTCCATTCTCTCCCGCCATCATTCCTACCTGTCGGTATGTTGCAGATGAGGGGTGTAGTCCCAGGTGACCTCTTCAATGGCGATGTAATGTTCCCAGGCTTTTGGTTTCTCCCTGCGGCTGGCTCTGACTTGTGGTTTATTGGGCTGGAAGCTTATGATGTTGAACAAATCACTGTAGTCATCGTAATTGTAGCCTTCACTGTAGTTGTCGTCATCGTGTTTGACATTACGTAAATCAGGTCCCGGGGGAACTACAGGGTCGGGGCATTTCTCCACCACGAATAAAGCGTTCATACCGTCTGGGAAGAGAAGTAGGGCAGGATTACCATTTCAACAGTGAAGTCACTGGTATTGGGACTTTATTACTTTGGATAACTGAAAAAAACCGGAACATACAGACTATATCCCCCCACGTCCCCCAAGAAAATGGATAAAAAGAAGAAAAAAACAGAAAGTGCTTTAATAGGACAGATGTGTATAGTCACATTAAAGAAAAACGTTTCAAAGACAGGTCCAAAATGCATGCAGATAGGAAGATGGGATCATTTTATAAGGCTTTTATAAGAGCCGGATGTCGATCTGGGAACCTCTTCTCCAGTGTGCCCGGTGTAGTATGTTACACTACAGCAGACCGCCAGATGCACGGATAGGATGTTGAGTAGTTCATCCCAAGTTTTTTTCTGTTAGGTCCTTACCCAGGTTGCATTCTGATTTATTCACGATAACGGTGAAGTTAGTTCCCTTTGTTGGGCCGTCTATAAATTAACCCTTAAATGACTGAAGCTGTGCTTAAAGGGAACTGGTGTCTGTGGGAAAGCTGGGCCTCTCTTACCGTGGCGATGAGCGTGAATCTGGCAGCTGATGAGGAAGTGCCCTAGAGTCACCGCTCTCATTTCTGCAGTAATGAATGTCAAAGGTGTCAGATCCATAGTGACTTTACGATGCGTCAACACCTAAAACAACACAAGGTCGTTGCGAGAGATTTTTGATAATGACAAAAAAATGTGGAATTCAGTTAGAGAAGTGATACCTTTGTAAAATCAATCTATTTGCTCGTTATTTATCGGAAAAGTAAGTATGAGACCTCTCAAAAAGCCTTTAAAACCTTCAAATGTGTTTGTTGTGTCATGAAACACATTCAAATACATGTCTGTGGTTCATACTGGTAAACAAACAAAAACAAAGACAGGAAAAAACCCGGCACCATTACGCTGCTCACTGCTGAGGGGATGCTGTTGAACACTTTCAGGAGAAGCCAAATTAACTGCAAAAGTGATGTGTTTATTCTGGTCTGGATCTGGCTCTAGTGAAGTCATTCTAGAAGAGCCCTACTTTGCTTCTACAAGCCTCGACTCACCTCCAGAGTGTGATCCTGAAACTGAATGGAGTGGATTCTTGGAGCGGTGCCCATCCCGATCAGGTGCCAAATCACACTATTACGTCCTTCACATATTTTTAAACCTGAATACACACACACACACACACACACACAAATTGCCAAATTCCTGTGTGGACCACGTAGAGTGTAACCGCTGATACGATGCATTAGGTACACTCAATGTCACATGGCTTCATTAAACACACTGTGGCTCGCTACCAGGTAACGTAGAGTTGACGTATCCATTGACGGTGTGGTATTCCTTCCTGCTGTTGCTCCTCTTGAACTTCTCTCTGCTCCTCCTCTCTCCCACCGCTCCATACCAGCTCTTCGTCTCGTCAAACACGGCAAACAACAGGACAAATGCCTGATTCCTCCTCTGGCCCTCGACTATGAAGGCGCCTGGGAACACAAACACAAACACACACACACACACACACACACACACACACACACACACACACACACACACACACGTATTGTGGGATATGAGAATAGTAGTTGTGCAGTGAAACATATTACATGAGCATCGAAAATATTTCCTTAAATTCCTTTTTAATGGGCCTCTTACCATGCCAGGCAGCTCACCTTTTGATCATACGATCATTCGTTTCAGAGCAAGCAGGAGGCTTTACAGACGGAACTGTCAGTCTGCCAATCCACCTCTTCAAACCTTGAATAAATAGGCAAACTCTCTTTTTCGGTAACACCCTGACCACATTCACACAGTTGCACACATTCACACTTGGAAGCTGCCCAGTAGTGTTGGCGACTGAGCAGATCTAAATCTTCATCGGATCTAAAATGTCCAAGCTGAGGCTGTATTCTGTGATTACTGCTCACTCAAAGGCTTGTTCATGACACACTTAAATTGAGATGTTAAATACTAAACCTGCTAACATGACTATAACACATGTTAAAAGGCTAAAACTGGAAAGGTTTTAAAGGCAGAGACAAACAGAGAGAGCCAAAAAGAGAAGCTACTGTCTGTCAGATGAGAATGAATGAATTCAACGTGCGACAGCAACAGGACAGTTTAGTAAGTCTGAGGTTGGAAGAACATGTTAAACAGTTACAATAGATGTAACTTTTCTTTATCAATTTATCCTTAAGGCATTGCCTCCTCTACTGTCCTTAGGTGTATATGTCACTTAAAAAAACAAATCTCTAACTTTCAAACTTGTGCAACTTCCCTTTGTATTCCTTTGAAGCAGACTCTGGGCTATTAGTCATTTGTTTAATCCTAGATAAGTAACTGCGCCTCTTCAGCAGTAATTTTAGTAGAACTGTGCAAGAGTTCAGTAAGAACATGATTTAGAAACATTTTTTTCCTCTCTGTAATAAGTTTCGTGCACATTTTTGGCAGGATTAATGTGCGTGTATTGCTGAAATTAGAAGCTGCGTCCCCCACCACACACTGACTTGATTTGCAGATGAGCAGGGCACCGATGAGTCCTGAGTTCACATCTCGGACTGTGTCCACCTGGGATGAGTAGGAGTAGGTGAGGCACTCAGGATCGCTGGTGGTGGGGCCATCTTTAGGGCTGATGTCCCACACGTACTTATAGTATCCTCCAGGAAAGATGGCATCATCGTTCTTCTCCTGGCCTGCTGTGGAGTCATCATACCCGGCTCCTGGAAAGGAAACACACAGCTTCATCCTACCCGTTCAGCTAAGCAGCAGAGGTGAGTCAAAGGAGGAAAACTGGTGTCACAAGACTGCATTTATGTATCGAAGTTCACCGCTGCAGAAAACCCATACACTGGAAACTGTGTAGTACATAAATTGGAGTAAACTGTCAGGAAAGTGAGAGCACAACATGCTGTTAGGAAGAGGAAGCCTTAACTTTTGATAATGTCCAATAAAGATGACTGATCAGTCATGCATGCCCACAGCTGTTTTACAGACTAAACACTGACATTAGATCGCGTAGGAACATAACGACCGATTCAGCTTTTCCGATTATGATTCAATCCTCCACAGGATGACTTTTACGGGAAGTGACTGCTTTGGATTGACAAAATGTATTAACCTCCAAAAGCCTCTCGAAGCACGGCTGTTTAAATGCTCCCTTAACACCCATTGTGATTTCAAAGCAAGTAAGATGGTATATTTCATCCACGTTAGATTTCCGGATCCGTTTCACACAGATAATTAATGTTGTAAGACTGACAGTTAAGCTGCGCAAAATATGCACCCATGAGATAGAGATAATGAATTTTCACTGTTGTTTCTCTTGAATAAGGAAGCAACAACCTTCAGACTGTTTGTTGTAGGTTATCCCCACAGGGCTGATACTGTACGGCTGGGAGGCCAGGTTTTTGAAGTGGACCACCACCCTGTCCCCGGCCTGGGCAACGATCACCGGGCCTTGAATACCTGCAACCAGGAGACGCACAACAACAAGCAAACCTGAAGAAATGCTCTGAAACATAGGGCCAAACTATTGCATTTCTCTTAAAGTTTTTAAAGTTAAATTTAACTTTAAATTGGTCCACATCACTAAAACACCTTTACCTTTTGTATAGATCATTATTCTGCATATTATTTATTAAAAAAATACATTTTAAGGGGGTTAATCATTACTACATTTGATAAAGCAGTAAAACTTTACAATAATGGCGCATTAATTAACATTAGTTAATGCAGTAATAACAGTTTACTAATGTGCCAAATAATCAAATTACTAAAGGATGTCATTCTAATTAAGATACTATTTCATAAATTGTCTAATAGTTTAAGAGCCTTACTAATATGTGTCATTTAAGAGATACGTGTTTTCAATTTTACAATAAAGGGCACAAAAGGTAATACTAAACAGTTAATTAAGGTAAATAGACCAATTGCTGCTGTTAAGACATGCCAATTCAGAGCTCTAATGCAATAAATAAGTGGCACTTAAAGGGAGATGTTTTCAGCTTTACAGTAAGAGTCACAATGAACATTAAAAATGGTTACTCTGGGTTGAAAATGCTCGGTTAGGGTTAGGTTAAGGTGTTTGTGTGTGTTAAAACGTGTATGATCGTGTTGAGCGGCTTTTTGTTAGGTGATGAGGCGTCTTCTCGGAACTCCTACAAACTTAAAAGACGTTTTCAGGCCTTTCTGTGTGTTGTTGGCTACCGTAGTGACATGGCGGCACAATTAATGGGGTGTGGGAGGGAAGTTACATATCCGTACTGTACCAGGTATACAAATACACTATGATTTTTGATTGAAGGTGATGACACACTAACTGTACCAAAGTCATGAAGATTATTGTATATTATGTTTTTACAAAAAGATTATTTCAAATTCTACATCCAGGACAATTAATGTGTCTTATTGTATTGTTTAACTATTATTTTATGGGTATTCCTGTGTTAAGTGATGCTAAAAATAGGGTTAGAAACTATTCAATAAGCACTTTTATTCAACAGGAGGACTGTTTTGGCCTGATGTGTGATTACATGACATAATAATTAACTGCTAGTAAATGCTTAGTACTTCATTAACTAATGTTAATGAATGCACCGTTATGGTAAAGTATTACGCATGAAGCAAACCTTACCTACCTTACCTTATTTGTTTGAGAAGAGTGAGCTTGAGAGGAAAATTGAAGCGGCCTACCTGTCCATGCTGGTCTGGGCTTGGGGACTGTGTATGTGGAGTCCATGTACTCCCTATACACCGCCTTGATGTATTTTTGATGCATATCTTTAGATTTCTTCCTAATAAACAAAATACAAGTGGGCAGTGAAACCAACACATCATTTTTGTCTTCATTACTTTTTTTTTTAAAAATGATAACTTTGTAAATTTGTCATTAGCCTATCAGATGGCTCCGCGGAGTGACGTCTCCGGGGATCAATAATCACCTTTGCTCGGTCGCTGGGTCAGCATCGTCCGCGTAGATGTAGTCCCAGCCGATCTCCACAACAAAATACAAGTGGGCAGTGAAACCAACACATCATTTTTGTCTTCATTACTTTTTTTTTTAAAAATGATAACTTTGTAAATTTGTCATTAGCCTATCAGATGGCTCCGCGGAGTGACGTCTCCGGGGATCAATAATCACCTTTGCTCGGTCGCTGGGTCAGCATCGTCCGCGTAGATGTAGTCCCAGCCGATCTCCACC
>KV751335.1:4575819-4618819 GCA_001698575.1 Mola mola
GCTAGAATACGTTCTTAAATAACATTGTAAAAATCATGATGCTCTAATTTTTTGAGACGTAGTAATATATAAAATAAAAATAACTTTCTTTAATAAGCCACCGATTCAGAAGGTTTTGCTTGTTGTGATTTATGACTTAAAAAAGTCATTACTTATATGTGTATTTAGAGTTGCAGCACCAGTATCACCACGTGGAAAACAGACATTAAGCGCAATCAACGGGCAAAGCAAAACAAGACAAATGAACAGTGACACGTCAGGATCTTCTATTCTTTGGAAAAATGATGATCCGAACTGTATGAGTGAATGAAATATCACCTTTTCAGAGCTTATGTTTATGGTGCACCATTACTTTCTCAAATACAAGTCTAATAAACCACAAATAATAATTTAATGCCCTCTTCTTATTTGAAGAAGCATAATTTTCCTCTCTGTAATAATTTTCAATGAACAATTAACTGATACTGATGGAAAATAGCTCTTGTCCGAGTGAAAGATGTGAAACCTGCACGTCTCACTGTAGACTTTAGTGTCACTATGTGGCTAGTTAGAGGTACTGCACAACTTTGGTAATTTTCGCACAAGACTGATTACGATTGAACTTTTGAAAAGAGTCAGTGTACAATATATGTTTTCAGAATTTTAATGCAAGCATGTAAAAAAAACTCATTAATACAACATTTGAAAATTATTCCCTAAGCAAGTCCACGACTCTGTAATGCCACATGTGTACTCTATCAATAAAAACAGAAGAAACACAAACACAACATCACACATTTTTCTGAAGGGCTTAAAAATGCACGCATGTTCTGAGCAAAGGTTTTTAAAAATTTTATACCAATTGTATTTAAAATGCAGCAAACTGTTTACAAATAACTGTTCAAGAAAATATTCCCAAGTCCATGTAGTACATTATGTTTGTAATTGTACATCCCATCTCTCCTGGTGAACAAAGGGGTGTATTACAAAGCAGAGTTCAGCAGAGCCGAAAGTTCTAGTTTTAGATTATAGGTGAATATCACCTTTACTTTGTTGAGCCTGGCTTTATGCTGCAGATTCTGTGGTCACATAAAAACAAGTGTTTTGCGCATCATTTGACTGTTTTTCTGCACAAAATGAACCAATCTTTCAGCCTTCTTCCTTCATCTTGGACAACTTGTCCCAATGGAGAGCTATGAAGACTATTAATAAAATACATAACGGCAAAAAGTAATAATGCAGCACAGCGTCAGAAAGTTGCTAATCATGAAAATTCATCATGTCTGTACTTAATTCACAACAAAATTCACCCTCATGTCTGTGATTTTATTTCTAATGTGACGACTGCACTTTGTAGTAAACCTTAAAACTGATGCAGGAATTTCAAACATGACACTGAATTTAGGTCTGTCCCAGACCAGACAATTGAAATCACAACTCAAAGACCAAAATGTTTTAATCACTGAATATCATTTCTGATAAATTTCAGTGAATTTTTAAAAGCAGTGCTTTTTTGACTGCATCACCAACAGTGTAAACAGACTCGGTAGCCAATCAGATACATGAAACCATCCGCAGTGGTCAACAGCTGCTAAGACGAGCAGATTTGTAGCTATAGCCCAACAACCTTCCTCAACCCAGAATCTGTATCTCGCAGAGAAGTATTGTCAGGAATAGAATGAATGAAAAGAAAACCACTGTTAATAGTCAACTTTAGGCTGGAACTTGGAACATAATCTGCTCCCAACCAGGTTATCTTTGCAGCATGAGTTAATATGGTGATATAGCCATTTTTTTTTTTTTTCGTTTTTTTTCCCCCTGCAATCTCCCGTCTTGTTGCCATCATATTTCTAAAAAATTAACAAAGTTGGAGTGAAGCATTAACTATGCTATCTTTGGACTGTTTTCAACATGCCAAAAATGATTCCCCTCACACACCTACAATGTAATTCAAGTTACTATATTTAGCTGCACATTGTTGTTCATGTTTTGGGTATACATAAAAATCGTATGTCATACAGTTCATCCAAAGGCACCAAGGACATAACAATCATTTTCTTGTGAGTGTTAAAAGAGAAGAGCAGCAGTGTGACTTTATACACACTGCTGAACTAGACTTATGTAACATATGTAGTGACTTGTTCAAATAGTGCAACAACAATCACCTGAACACAGTGAAAGAGCTTGTTTGGCCTTGATGAATTCTGAGGTGTATGGGATTCTACTTTCTGCCTGCATTTCTTGCCTGCATTCATCCAAATTCTGCAAAACTTGAGTAGTGCAGATGGATAATGACCATAAGCATACTGCAAAAAAACCACCCAGGATCTTTTCAAGGCACAGAAATTGGATCTGAGGTGATACTCCTCAAATTAAAGCTTAAAGTCTACACTTCAAACACATCTTGATAGCTTTTTTTTTTTTTTTTTTTTCCAAATCCATTGTTGTGGTGCCAGTGGCAAAATAACGAAAATAGCATGAATGTCCAAATACTTACGGACTTGACTGTAAACTGTAATATTGACAACAGTTTTCACGTCTTTTGCCATAAACTATTGAGAAGTTAATATTTCAAAAGAACTTCAATAATTGTTGTAAATAATTGTTGCATTCTGATGCCATCACGTGCATTATATTTGGGTTCAACATTTGATAACCCGCAAACACGGTAAAAATACATCAGTGTCTCCAAATGTAAATATGCAACGGTAAGCGATTACAGTTTCAGTGAGTTGACCTCTACGATCTGCTGCAGGACGTTGTCGACGTCGGTTGTATCCGGACTGATGCCAGCCAGGTCCAGCTGGGGCAGCAGGGCTGTGAGGAGCATCACCACGTTGTTGCGGATGTCGCGCAGCTTCTCCTGCGACGACCTGATCATAGAACAGCTTCATTAAACATTTTAGTCAGACAGATACAATTTCGCCTTGGGGGTATTTGCTCTTTAATCAAACAACCCAAAAAATGTTGAACAGAACACAAAACTTACTGGAAAAATAATATCCGAACACACATCAACATGATGGTAACTGCAGCAAAAGTATTTAATTTTATCTATAATCCTTGTGTGCGTACTAAGATTTGTACATGTGTATAGATTTGTAATTTGTAAAAGGGATTTTTAAATGTGAGGTATCTGTGTTTGGCTCCTGACACGACGGGGCAGCGCCTGCTCCAGATTTGGGCGCTGAATGAGGCCCAACCTAATCTCCATGTGCCTCTTCTGTCTTAGTATCTCCGGAGATAGGACAGACAAACTGCCACAATCTTATGCAAATCTGCCCGGTAGACATAAAGTAAAAGTCACGTGGAATAAAACTGCCAATTGAGGAGCGCACCTGAGTTCCTTTCAACTATTATAGGTGTTTACAGATTATTATATTAAATGTGTTTACAGATTTCCGGGTCTGATACACGTGGAAATATGTATACAGATTGGTAGACATTTTTTCTGCTGGGAAAGTCCCACATTGCGAAACATCTCCAGGACTCCAGCCAAGTGCGAAAAGACTGTTGAATGTATCAAATAATCATTCATGTCTGCATACAGATGTAATACGGGCTGCGAGAAATAACTCTAAAAGTCTTGTTGACTTTCCTCCAAAGACACATCTTTATTACTCAAAGCCAACTGTTAGTCATCCTCTGCCTCGAGTTACACACCTGTCATCTTCACAGGCCTCCTTGTCACTCGCTCTCATCGTGCCCTGAGTTTCTGTCTTCTGCATGGCTTGGCTTTGCTCTGCCTGCTCCTCCGTATTCCAGACCACAGTTCTCTGACCCAGGTCCACCTGGACTCCGGGAGCCTTGGCCAGGCTATGGGACGAAGTGGAGCTCTGTGGCAAACGAAGGGCGGTTGCTAAAGTGACTTTTCTTGATTTTATGAATGCTCTATGTGATTGTTTTGATCACACGACTATTGCACCAAAGCTTTTAAATATCATAGTAGGATGAGAATTCTAGTACTTTTCAACCAAAAGCCCTATTTGTAGGACTTAAGTTAAGAAAACACAGACGTATCTTTACAGTTATTGGGTCAAAAACACACAGGAGTTTTACTGTGGGTATTTACTCCAAGTTACCAAACACTTGCAAAAACATTTTGAGCTCAATTAGCGGCAGAATAAAGCGATTTATTTCAAACATTTTGACGTTAACATTTGCATTGTATGGGCTTTTTGATCAATTTGAGCGTAGTTTGTGACCAAGAAGGGATTTATTCCGATGTTTCGACTTGCCGAGGGCCATGGCATTGTGTAGCCCTTTAGAGGTAAGTGGTCCTTATGTCTGAACTCAATACTGGTTTTGATTAAGCAAATACATTAACGTTGTGAAATTTTCCATCCTAAAAGTTGAGTTCTGCATTAAAGCATTGATTTCAATTTACATAATAGGACGCGCGAACATCAGTCAATCAGCTTTGTAAAATTTTTTCAAAACTATATAGCAGTGTCACACTGCAGAATTTTAGTGGTAGTCTTATTTTTTTTTATCTTATCGTATCTTATTATTTGAGCAACAGCTAAATATAAAGGAAGGTGACTTTCTTTCCTCTCTTATAAAGCCAAGTCAAAAACAAGCCCTTGAAAATACTGTATTACAAAGCATTAACTGAAACAAATGACAGAATGCAAAGAGTCAAAAGCAAATATGACTACATTTGTGGTTATTATCATCATAATAACCTAAATTTTGTATGTAAACTGACCTCAGCTTTGTCCATCTGGCAGCCAACCTCTATGCTGGCTGTGGACAATGGCGGCGTCACCAGGTCCTCTTTTGTCGTCTCGGTACAGCAATCAGTCATCGTGCCCCGAGTCGCTTTCGTGACTTCCAGGCCCAGAAGCTGCCGTAGCCGCTGGGCCTCCTTCTCCAACCCAGCCAGCTTCTGCAGGCTCACCGCCTGGTCAATCTCCTCTGGTGGCGGCGCTCTGCTCGGCGGGGCCTCCGTTCGACTCAGCTGAGACGCCATCGGCGCCTGGGTGGAGGGCACTGCGTTGTTCCTGTGAGGGCTGGCGAGGATTCGCTGGGGGGCGCTGTCTGATTTCTCTGCTCGGCTGCCTCTTTCATGCTCTGAAGACTTTGTCTCCGGTTTTTTGGTTGGTTTCTCTGGATTCCTTCCTTCTCCCAATTCTTCTGCTTCAGGCTCTTTGTTCAAAAGACATGGCTTCTTTTTCACACAGTAAAGTGATGCTTCTGATTTCCTTTTGCAGCTGCAGAGAACACAAGTAATTAGTCAGGTGGAAAGACATCTTTGACACATTCCATGCTTTCAATGTTAACATCAACATGTTAAAATGGGAAGTCTTACAGCTCCTGACTCCTTTACAATTATGGCAACACAACTTTATTTAGGATAATCACAGCTAAGTAAACAACCAGAAAATAACAGTATAAAACTAATATATGAGAGAAGATGGATAAGGAATGCCTCCAACATGCTTTACCTCCATGTTTCCGTGTTCTCCTTCTCTTTTGCCCTCAAATGCATGCGTGTGTGTTCCTTCTTGTCTCTGTCTTCTTTTTCGAGACTTTGATCATTTGCATCATTTTCTACAGGCAACTCTTCGTCCACCTTATCTTTAACGACTGCCTCTCTCACAAAGACTTTCTGCGCCGTGTGCGCATCATCATTCACTTGTGTGTCGGTATGATGATCTTCCGCGGGATCTGGACTCGTCTGATCGTCTAATAGCATTCTTTCTTGTTTGGTGGTTTTGGGAGGCTCTCTGCGGGCAAGAAACAACAAACAAACAAACAAACAAACAACAACAAAAAAAAAGCCTTAAAAGGGGCAGATATTCCAAATATGTTTTTGCAGTTTTACCAGTTTAAAACCAATGTTTGAGGCACAGAGTCGCGGTAACAAAACATTTAACCTGGCTCAAATTGTGCATGAACACTTTATGTCATTTGGCAGGGCACATTCACTACATTAATTAATCTGGTGTGACACCCTCAAGCTCTCTACTTCCTTGCTGGCTGGCTGCGCTGTCCCTCCCTATTTGAGAGGAAGCAGGAAGTGAACTACTAATTACCACCTGGTCTCCTGCTTCTTAGCTACATAAGCTGTTGCAGTCACCCAGTTGCTCTCTCTCTGGCTGGCCATAAGGGACTCGTTTGACTCGTTGGGTTGAGTTTTTTGTTTGTTTTCCTCATCGCCGCATCTCATTTTCAGACAACCGAACATGCAAACACTATTGATTCTACACACTTAATTTTTTTCCTTTTCCCTTTCTTTAAATTAAAACTTCTGTTGAATGCTTGTGTTGGCTTCTCCTCTTCCTCCCTTAAGGTGGGTTGTGGGGGGCGGGGGGCGTCAGAGGTCCGTGCAAGTCACCTCATTGATGAAAGAGTGAAGTTGCTGAAATTGTGTGGGTCACCTTTAAGACACATCGCATGCTGGAGTCAGTGTCATCTGACTAAATGTTGTTTTTCCTTGAGCTGGTTGAGTGACTCTCTCTGACTCTATTATACCAACAACTGATACCTAATCTGATTTTCCTTTTGCCTCTCTAGGCTCAAAGGTAAAGTTATGGTTATGTGCTTGTTGTTTTATTCACATGTAATAAAATAGTAGCCACACTATTGGGCTTGTAGAGGTTTATGTGATGAGCACAGTGAAAACAACCAACAAGGGCCGCTGTGAGTTCTTGGCCAACTTCTGGTGTGCTCTCAAATCCACACTGATGTAGTTTATACAGCACTGGTTACAAAATTAGTTTTTATCAAAACCCTTATTATACTTTAAATACTTTAAATACATGAAGTCAAGATCTTAAAAATGTTCACCATTACACCATGTGTTGAGAAACATCTTATTTAGTCCTTCCCAGTCAAAGCTAGATTTAAAACCAGTCTGATTTGCTTGTCGGACTTACACACGCAGTCATGTGTACCGCCACAGGAAACAGAAGTGTGAGAGTGACAGATGGAACCACATGCAGGCATGCAGGAAGTGTAACAGTGACATGACAGAATAGTTTTGAAGTCTAATGCGCATAGAGAGGTTTTAAGATGTTGAGAGACAGGAAATTTACTTCTTGTGGGTCTTCTGGTAGCTGGCTGTTAGCAGCTCCTGGCTGTCCTCTGCTTCCTCTGGTGCAGAGCAGTGTCTGAAACACAAAGAGCCCTGATTTACAACTTCTGCTGAAGAAGTGACAACTTTGTTCGGTGGTGAGGACTGGCGTATTTCAATTCTATCAGAGATAAAATCAAGATATCATGGCATGTTTATTATCTACGGTATTTACCACTTTATGGACAGGGATATTATGGTTCATGGTCTGCATTCCAACCTTTCTGCCACCGGGCTGCCAAAACTGTTTTAATACCTGATCCACAAAAGTGTTAATTATATGCTGCAGGTATACGATGCAAACATGCCCGTAGTTTGGCTGCTGAACGCAACTTGCGCCTGTGATTTCATCATAGCCACGTGGCAGTAAATTAGTGGCAGAAGACACAACGACGGCAGAGAGAAACGGTTCTTGGTTTCAGTAAACGATTACTACTTTGTGGGATCCTAGGGGCTTAAAAGAGACAAAAACTCAGCATATTACTGAATATTGAAGGGACTTTCATTTAGTCTTAATTTAAAATAAAGTTATCACAAGACAATTTTCATGTATAACAGGTTTAGACCATTACCTACCCTTGAATAGAGCTTACAGAAATCCAACATTTCCCTTACAAAAACCGAACACAAACATATAGCTGGAGTCATTATGCGCACATTGCTTCCAAAAAGTCCTTTCTTGTGACAGCCCCTACATATGTGCCATTTCACGAGCTGAGTGTCACTGAGATAGATAGACAGATAGATAGATAAATAGGGAGAGAGAGAGACAGTGCGTGCTTTGTGGATTGCACGTTATTGTTTTTTGTCTTCCTTTAATTTGCACCGTTTTATGGCACAAAAGCAGCGCAGTCCTTTCGTGGATTCGGCTCATACAGTATGTATTTACTGATAAACAGTTTGATCCAAACTTATGGTGGGTCACAATGCTTTAAATATGAATGTCACTGACAAGACACTCCAAATTGTCAAAAGACACAGCAGAAAACCCGAATGATTATATCTCCCATCCTGTTCTTAGGTTATTGAATAATAGCCAGAAATTCATTTAGATTTCTCTGTTAGAAATGTATTTGACATAATTCCACTATTAGCATATGAGTTCTTAAAGACCTGCTCCAGTCATTGATTATACCCTGAGAAGCACATTTCTATTTAGATTCTATTTAATAGCAAAAAACCTTTGCGGCCTAACCCCTTTGCCTTATCTAGATTGTAGCCCTCTATAAATGTCCTACTTTAGTACCACCCTGTCCCCGCTTGCCACTCTGCCCATCCCCTGCAGCCAGAGCTTACATGCTTTGTCATGTTCCAACTAGGCCGCTCTACGTGCACAGTGACAAGCCCTAACTTTGGAGTAATACAGTCACATGAACCAGACACCCATTCTCAGGAAGAAGAGAAAGAGCTACAAGGTTGCCAGCTGGTTGCACTATCAGAACGGTTTTCTTTCTACATCGTAGAGCCTCACACCTGCAAGTCAGCGGGATTGGTTATTTAGGTTTTCTTCGTTGTACTTCTAGGCTGTCTGAATTTGTTTTTTGGAGACTGTCATTTGTGGATTGCAAAATGAAAATAGAAATCAGCCATTCAGCCATGTCACTGACTGCGATGTATGTCGTAGTACATTAAATAACACCATATACACATGTTATGAAGGTTGAAAATGTGATTTTAATCTGAGCAAGTCTTTAAGTTATGACTAAAAATTTGCTTATTAGGTCCGAGCAACATTTACCTGCAACATCTAAAATCTAAATTAAAATGTGAAAAAATGCCCTCAAAGATATGACATTTATAACCTTGGGACTGATGTGAGCTCACTGTGACCTTGACTTTGACCCACCAAAAATGCGAGTTCATCTTTGGAGTGGATCATGGCAAATTTGAAGATATTCCCTCAAGGAGTTCCTTTTTATGTTTACAAGAAGGAGAAAGATGGACTGACAAGCCAAAAACATGCCTAGGACAATGGCTGTTGCTGGCACAGAGGCATTTAAAGCAATGATTATGAATTGATGGAGTTGTTCAAACTTTTGTTTCCTAGTCTGGGTCAAGATCCCAAAAAGTTCTATCTACATTTCCCACAATACTACTCAGTAGTACTCCATACTCCTTGGTCAAAACCAAGTTGAAAATGTACTGTAAACTATTCAAGAAAATGATGAAAGAAAGCAATAACTAGAAAGACTCACCTGTAACGAGGATTGGGGTTCTGGCTGCATTTCCAGTTTTCTGGAACAACATCGTAATGTCTTGGGGGGATGCTTCGCCACTTCAGGCACTCTTCACACTGTAACCATATAGAAGTCCTGTAAATACAAAAATACAGGCTGTGAGAGCTGTCAATAAACACAAGTCCATCCACTCGACAAGGAGATGGCCAGAGTTTTTTGTAGAATATTATGCCGCAGTGAAGATGACCTTTGAATTACTGGATAGAAAATACAATGAATGAATGAATCACCCATATCCCTTCGGTCTATTGTTTAAAATTTGTCATAATTAGCTTACGGCCATCAAATTCTAACCTGTTCATCCTTGGATATAGTCTGTATTTGGAACAAATTTGAAGAGATTACCTCAAGGTGCTGATGAGATATTGCGTTCCCAAGCATGGAAATGATGTTAGTTCACAGCGACCTTTACCTCTGACCTCTGACCACCAAAATCACATTGGTTCATCCCTGAGTCCAAGCGATTGAGGAAATTCTGTCAGGTGTTTCTGAGATATCACGTTCACAAGAATGTGACAGGACAAGAAGGGAACAGAAGTTTAACAGACAAGATACGGTCTTGTCTGTTAAACTTCTGACTATATCTATGGTTTTAAGCTTTGGGGAAAAAAAAAGTTCTTTCAGTTGAATTGCCAGCATGATGGGGTTATCAACTGAACTCTTATGGATCATTATTATAGATTATTTGCTCATAGTACAATCAGATTTTTGAGACAAGTATTCTTAGTCTTGTTATATAAGTTAAATACTTTAGGTTTTTTCTAGTTACATGACTACTGCCAGGAAAAAAAACAAAAACATAAAAACACTCACTCGTCATCGACTTGCTCCTCTTCACTTTCATTTTGGTCTACAGTCTGAAACGCGCGCTCTCTGGTCTGCTTCTCTATCAGTGCTTTCCAGTAATCATTGAGTTTTATGCCAAAAGCACTCAGGGTGAGCCTTGGGAAGAGAAAATGGAAAATTATTATTTTTTTTGCTCTGTTTTCAAATACCATGAACACAATAGCACAACTATTACTATATTTGTAATATTAACCGATCGGCCACGACATTAAAACCACTGACAAAAGTTGTACAGTAATTAATGATGGTTTTATTCTTAACATATAAAGTTTTCACGGTCCTGGAATTCAAATGGATGTGACTTTGTTCCACCCACCTAAACACCCCCAGAAGGATAATGTGTTAGTCAGGAACGGCTCGAGGAACGTGACAGAGATAGGGCTTTGAACTGGCCTCCAAACTCCCCAGACTCCAATCCAATTTGGTATTCATGGGATGACACACAACCATTAATGGAACAAGGGACCAAGCACCATCCCACAAGAAAGAATGGATCCACTGCCAACATCCCGGGCCAGGTATGACACAACACCTTCAGAGGACCCTGTCCATGTCCTGACAGGTAGAGCTGTTCTGGTAGCAAGGGGACCAATACAATATCAGGCAGGTGGTTTTAATGTTGTGGCTGATCGATTTCATGACAGGTACTGTATGTTTTGTTGGTATTAACCCCGGTAATTCATTTGTTTTTCTCTGTTTCACTTCATGTTTTCATGTTGTGTCGTACCGGTATTCTTTAGTGTATTCAAAGTCTTGTTTGTTGTGGGCAGGTTTCAGAAAGTTACACTCAATAACACCGATGACCCCGACTCCTGCCCTTTGACCTGAAGCCTACAGCACATTGAGAAATGACATTTAAATGGAAAATATCCATCAATGATAAATTATTAAGGGTCATGCATGAAGATAAACAGTAAAAATTATTTTCCTTTACCTTCAACTGGCAGCCCACTTTCTCATAGGCTTTAATGAGTCGGTTCTTGTGGTACATCATCATGCCATACAGGTCCTTCCTTTTTGGGCTCAGCCCGAAAGTCACCTTCACCCTCTCTTTCTGACAATCAACAGTCAAGGTTACAAGTGCATAGTCTCCAACATACTTGTAGCTGCTGTTTCAAAACTTTCAAAGTTTGGGTTTGGAACTTGTTAAAAGTAACAACTCCGCTCCCTGTTTCTGCTCTGTAGCTTTAGACAGTCACAGAGCCCTTGAGATGGGTTCATGGACAGCTGTTTGACATGTTGGTCTTCCTTGTTTCTGACTCTTTTCCACGTTGTTGATAACTGTGGAAAAGCAAATTTTCCAGCTGGGATGTCCAGCATTTCACCATCTCTGCGAACCTGCACATTGTACAACAACCAATAGGAACAGCCTCTCTCTGAAATGACCTGTGATTACCCAAAAAGTAGGCAGATTTTAGTAAAGCCTGAATAAAGAGCCTAGAAGAGAGGCAGAAGTCTTGAATTCTAACATTGTCAAAGGTTATTATGGATTTTTTTGTCCAGAAAAATACATTTCTAAATTACTTACCCCAAAATGGCAAAAAAAAAATGGAACAAAATTTTTGAGTCAGAATGAATATTTTTTGGGGATGCTTGTTCTATCCTTCTCAAACATTAGCATAGATATTTTTGCTTTGTCAGAAACAACAAAACACATTGTTCTGGGCTGCATCCGGTAAAAACAAAGATACCAGACAATGACTTGGCTTCATACCACCTTCCACATACAAGCAAACACACAGACAGTGTAAGGATACACTGAAGTGAGGTTTGTACACATCGTGCTCAATGTGTGTCAGCCTCTTCGAAATCAGTTTAGGTATAATCTTCTTCCCCCTCAGAATAATCTGTGTCCTCGGCTTCAGATACAAGATACTGAGGTAGGCCTGAGATGCCACAAAGAGAGAACGTGAAGAACAAGACGTCTCTAATTCAAAACATCTGCTAGTTACTTCATTTAATCATAAATCATATCATTACATGATTGTCAATAAAGAGATGAGATTTATGAACCATTAAAAATTTGAACTGGTTAAGAATTTATTGAATTTTAGTAAGATTTATAACATAGGAATGTCTAAAGAAAAAGACAATATAAACGAAAGACATTATCTTGTAAAAAAATGAAAAAATAAATTGTGAGTAAAATAAGAGTAGAAACTGTTGCAGTTTTAGTGCAAAACCACTGCTACAACTCAGGTGGTGAAGCAGTATTCTGGGGTTTGTGTGAAATAGGCACAGCTAAATACAGCCACAAATGGGCACACACACACACACACACACACACGCACGCACACACAGCCCACAGCCCCTCCACGTAAAATAATTAAACAAAATCAACTTTCTGTCTCGACTGTTAAGCCTACATTTGTACAGTTGTGCTTCAGCTGGATGCGTGTGATGCTAGGAAACATGTTTCACATTGTCACTGTCTCCCATTAATCCCATACACTGTGACAGCCAGCAAAAGCCTCAGATTAACGTTAAAGATCTCACCCTCACTTCAGCACAGCACCTCTCACTCTCAGTCAGTTAGCAGGGTTGGGTCATGATTTTCCAATATTTGAATATTCTAAAAAAATAAGAAAATTCGAGGTTGGGGGGGGGTTTGACCAATTATTAGTTTGTCTGAAAATATATATTTTCGCACAGTTTTAAATAGCTTGATATCATTCGAAGATCCGTCGAAGAATTCCCAATGAAGATCGAAAGGCAATTGTGCTTTAAAAGCCCATCCCTATCAGATAGCCTCTTGCCCTTTGTGCACTCACACACTCTCTCGCAGGCAATCGCCCTCTGAACTGAGATTGACAGATCTAAGTGCTCAGCACCCTTCCAATTAAAGCAGGTTTCAGTGTTTACAGCTTTAGCGAGGGAGTACAGCGAAACGATTCTTCTGGTCAAAATAAGGGTAAAAAATGCCATAAAAGCTTGTGAGAAACACTGCATGACTTAATGAAGCAATAGGAAGGTAATACTGTGACAGCTCTTAAAAATTCCTGCGATGATGCACAACAAAGACGTGGATACTGTAAACGTCGGCCTTTACAGCCGAGGGTGTAGTTTTATCATTTCAACCACAGCAAAGAGATAACAATTTCTTGTTAACAGCAGATGGAAGGTCCTAATATCCTCTGCAAGCAGCGCAGGAATGTCAGATTAAGAAAGAAAAAAAACGTACATTGACACCCTGTCCACTCACCCTGAGACTATACTGCATTTCTGGGACAATCTGTTCGACTTTCAGGGATCCACGGCTCCTCAGGCCCTTCTTAAGCTCCTCAATCTGAATTGGTGGCAAGCGGATGTCAGTCACGTCGGTCTCAAAGTCCATCTCTGGCTCGCCATCTTTGCCTCTTTAGGATAATGACAAAGGGAGAAGTTAATAAAACAGTTTTAAGACTGGAACACACAAAATAAATTTTGAGTGAGCTGTGTAGTGTTGAAAACAGGACTTCAGGACTCTCTATCGAAACATTCTCTGTTCTTTATCCGACTTAAATATGGGGGTTTCCCTTTCATAGTGTTCTCATTTGCATAGATTTGTCTAGAAGCATGCTTAAACAAATGGTGCGTGTTCATATCTTACTCGACTTTCTGTTGGAGTCTGTGTTTGCATATTCATTCATTCTGTTGTTCATTAATCCTAGTCTCAATACATGTCACTGCCAACATAATCACAGAAACATAGCGAAACAGGCAGCCGTGCCCTGTAGAGTGCTAACAGAGGCTATACTCCTCGAGACAAGCAGAGCGCAAACAATGACAATTTGTGAGACAGAACATGTTGGCAACTGTTATCTGGCAGTTAGACACTACTCTTATCTTGTTAGAAAGTTAAATCAGGTAAAATATGACCTTTATCATTAACATCCTGAATTTAGCAGGAGCAATTGATGGATGATGAAATGATTTGAACCTGCGGATGTTCCAGATTAATATCTTGGTGCCTTTTTTGGAAGGAATGGAGTCAAAGTGGGCGTGTATCTGCTCCACAGAGGTGACCATGGAGTGCTCGAGGATGGCTGCTAGACTGGCTTTCGAATCCTCCGTAATCACGAGAGACTGTAGCGCCTAATTAAGGTCAGAATGTAAAAGAGCTTGCAAGGTGACAAACATACTCTCTAACAGTGACAGTGTGAAGAAACTGCTTTATGGCCCTTTACTTACCTTGAGAACTCATTTACTCACTTACAGCCTTCGACTCAATTTGATGGTTTAGAGTAACTACACCAATAGCTCACACCAACACTAAACCACAATCAAACAAAAAACACACATCTTATCCTTTTTTTCCCCTTTGGCCGCTCAATGCTTCATGAAGGATATTAGTTTGCTGGTTGAAGGGGACAATGGGCACAATGACGGCCTGAGCCTTGATGTTTTCCAGGTAAGTCTGAGACAGCATTCCCACAGTCTGGCAGCCGCCGTTCTTGGTGAAGATGAGTGCATCACGTCCCAGTCGCATGGAGCCGGACTTGAAACCGTTCCCGTACACACCGATGGATTGGATGAATTTAACTGAACCCTTCTCTGTAAAACCAAAGCTTAATAGAGGGGTGAAAAGAAAAGTGAAAATGTTAGAATGCATTTTTGAGTATACGAGAGCGAAACTGATCAGACATATCAGAAAGATCACCGGAAGGTGATGCATCACCAGCAGCAGACTCGAAGCTGTAGACTTTATTACCTGACAACTTAGCTTGATACTAAACATTTAAAACTCTGCTAACTGCTACTTCTTCAGTCTCTCCCACTCAACCTTCTGTCTCCGGGCGCTTGCTCACTTTCGCTTCACCACACAGTTTTTGAGTCACGCATATCAAGGAGACAACACGAAATGTAATCTACGGCCACTGACGTGTCCCTATCACTCTGTGGTTTACATGCAGCAGAGAACAACGTTTAACATATGATAATGTCTTTGGAATTGATTTTTATGCACGCGTGTGTCTTACCTGAGCATCTTGTGCAGTTTATTGGGGGTCATACTGCAGCCATTATCGGTGACAGTCAGACAGAGCCGGCCGCTTTCCTGCACGACATCTATCCAGATCTGTTTGGCACATACCCCAGGATCTGACGCGTTGTCTAAAACGCAGAGGAAATACAAAAATGGAGATTTACTCACCGATTGATTTGGGTCCTTTCGTCAAAGGGAAAGGGTGACATGCCAACAGAAGTCGATTACAACACTCTGGCCTTCTGTGAAACCACAGACCGCTTCGAAAGCTGCAGCCAGGGCTTTAAATAAAATGAGAGATCATGTTACTCCCGTTTAATGCCTTGGCATTTAATTGTACTGGATCTCTCTCTCTTTTAGCATTGCCATTTAAAGCTTTTTTCCTAGTTTTGAAAGGCAGTAAAATGGCACATTTATATTACAGACACCCTATCGACTTCGTATCCCTCAGAAACAGTTGCACAATATATTTACAAGGTCAATACAGTTTTCCAAAACTTGGCCACCATGTCCCCAGATAATGGAACACGTTATTTTTTCAATATTGGACTGATTGTCAAAGTTTATATTTCTAAACCTTTAATTCACTCATTCGTGGGAACACGATTAGCTGATTGTTCAAATCATTTACAACACCTACACATGCTGTGTCACACAGAGAGTCCTCATCATCTCACTCTGGCGCGTCTCCCCCGTGCATCCTTTTTCCGGTACACTTTCGATGGAACCGTGAACACTCATTTCAGGCGCTGACGTGGCAACACTCGCTGGTCCCATATGCCTACTTTCTTAACTACTGTAGTATATTTCACACTCTTGCATCTTTTCTTTTTTTTTTTTTGTGGCACAGCTATGCCACAGAACGTAAAATGCAAGTTGATCAGCCACAACCAATTTCATTATTAATATGCATATAGGGCTGACAGGCAGAGCCCTGGGACATGATTAGAGGATCGGTGGTTACAGCAAAATGCTAAAACCCCAAATTGCTCCCGATGCTGTGCCATCTGTGTGTGGACTAATTCCATTGCGCATTAAATTATATTTGGTGTCAGGGCTCTGTTGCGGAGCTCCCTGCCCTTCCACACGCCAACATGTACGACCTAAAGCAGGGCGAGCGCTCCTCTCTGCGCCCCCCGCCCCCCCCCCTCCAGCGTTCACAGCACAGATCACAGATCTGTTACATCAGAAATGTCAGTCACAGTGGTACAAGGAAGAGCTGGAGGTGTAGGTGTGTCGCAAAGCAGCTTGCAGAGCAGGAGGGTGTAGACAGGTCGTAAAAACATTATTGACTGATTACATTTACAACCCATCTTAATCCTTTAAAATACAGTTTTGCAGCCAACACGCTCAACAGCTTTGTGAAGTGTGCCAGCGAAAACTCTGACATACTCAGGAGCTTAGAGCAGTCCTCCACCATTCCATTCCAATGCTGCATTGAATTACACACAGAGCAGACATTTTTGAATTTGAATTAAGTAGCACATGGTGTAATACACAGTAAGTAGTTGTAAAGCTGCAGCCTTGAAAAGTATGTACTCATAAATACAAGCAGGGACAATAAGAAGCACTTAGTACCAGTAATTGGGGTGTTAGTAAGTATTTATGTCCAACCCAGGCCTGCACAGTGCACTCCTACTGCTGCACCAATCAAAGACTACACAGTGGAGGGACGCCAATGTTGACACGAGTCACGCGCTGAGTCACACTTTGGTTCGTTTCTGTTCCACATACACGCCTGTGCGGGTCCTCGGGGAGAAGCGTCAGCGCCGGTGGCAGGTGCACAGGAACCTCCTCCAGCCCGCCACCGGGACCGCACGACCCGCTTACCTGTCAGCTCCGCCACCGCGCTGAAGGGCCAGGTGTGACTCGTGGAGTTGCTGTTCAGGAAGGAGGGGCTCATCTTGAAAAACAAAACAAAACAAAAACGAATAATAATAAAAAAAAAAAGTTCGCGCGCACAACGCGCCTCGCGCAAATACAGCTTTATAAAATAAAGGAACGAAAGGAAGGGAGGAAGGGAGGAAGGGACTGCGTGTACGTACCGCGCTCAGACGGATCCCGTGCTCGCTTAACCGCGCCATGTTCCGGGACTGAGCCGAGCGTCGTCTGCTCGCGCCTGAAGCCCGCGCGCACTAGAGCGTGACGGGACGGATGGGCGTAACGTGCCGAGCGCGGCTGTCAGGGCGAGCCGGCGGAGCCGACGGAGACGTGAGGAAGATGGGACGGGAAAGTGTGAATTCTCTCCCTCACAGCCGCGTAAAAACCAATAAAGTGGTTGAGAAGCGCAAAGAATGGCTCCACTGTGGGACTCAGAACGGTGTTACGCAGAGAAGTTGCCACTTCCTGTGTTGTTGTTGCTATTTTTACCGCAGCTTGCGTTTTTGGTTTTATTTTTCACGTTTAGGTGAGTTTGCAACAGAAACTTGTGCTCAAATTTCTTAATCGATGCACATGTGGACAATGAAGCAGGTTCTAGTACTAGTAGTCTTTTCATTATGGGAAGGGATGGCAAAAGAAACCCTTTAACCCTTTGTTTTTTCAAACTCTAATCTTCTAACACGTTTTCAAAAAACATATTAAAACAAAAACAAAACCCCTACACAATAATGAATGAATCAAATAGACAAAAAGGAAACGAGGACAGAAATGTTGCTTTTTTTCCCCCCTTTTATTATGGTCTCCTTTCATAGTACAATCACTCAATCCCTTGTTGCATAAAAGAGTCCCCATCTTTGGTCCCCATTTCTGGAGCGTCCTAGTTTTTCTTTCCATCCGTTTACTATTGCAAAATAGTCCTCTTCAGAGAATTCCTGCAGGGAACGGGAGCAAACGCAGGTATGATGATTTAGGCAGGTTTAAATGCTCATTATGTGCTTCTCATGGCTGATGCAGGTCAGGATGGCTAACATACAGTGAAATATGACACACAGGTGACCTGGTTGCAGGTACAACACTGTGCTGCACTTGTTCTTCTCTTTTTTAATGTTCATTGATGGACTGCAAACAAACTTTAAAGCCAACCCACTGTGACAGAATGTGTAGAAGCTGTGTTTGAATCAAATAAAGCACCAATTTCATTGCAATTTGTCAGTTGGATACAGTCTGTTGTGCATCCCTAGTTGAAAGCAACCATGGATGATGTTGATGATAATCCTGTGGTCCTGACAAAGTTCTTGTGTGTTTGTACATGCTCACCTCAGTGAATTCATCTTTGATGGCCTCTGCTTTCTGCAGCTCCGTTTCAATCACTTGGATGAACTGGGCTGTCCGATCTTCTGCCTGAACGTTGCAGAAACCGGCTTCTTCAAGGAACTAGACAAAGGAAAAACAACCAATGGATGAAGTGGTATGGAAACGGCGCCACCAACAGTTAATCAGCACTGACCACCACCCTCACACCATTTGTGTGATATATCCAGAATACATCTAATATTTAGTTAATTTTTAGTGATGTGGATCTAGTAGGACATTCTCAGGAGCTTGGTAAAACAGACACGATTCAGAAGAAATATCTCATTTTTAATTGTTTTAAATCTTATTTTGTACCTTACCATTGCAATAAAAAACATGTAAGTGCATCATATATATACTTTATTATCATCAAAAGATACAATACAATTCAAGAAAGGAGAGGGACCATCTTCCTTGTTATCAGGACACAGTTCAAGAGTCAGCAGCTGTGATGGTATTGGGGTAAATTAGTGCACATGGCATGAATAACCTGCACATTTGTGAAGGCACTATTAGAAGACGGCAGGAGAGAGTAACCTGCAGCAGCAGCAATAGAGTCACCGATTAGCCAATAAGGCATAATAAAGCGTGCACAATAAATGTTTCTATACACATTTTCAGTAATGGTGTGTGCTTGATGTCACCGTACAATGGCAAAAATTCAAATCAGCACCTTTGACTCCAGTTTAGCTGACACCACTGCAGGAAAGCAGGACATTGCACAGGCAAACTCAACTCTCAACTCAGCGCCCTCTAGTGGACAAACTACATACTGGTGACAGACTCAAACTTGATGTTCTGCCAAACATACAGTATCTTTAATATTCATCTATTCTGCAGTTTAACAGTTGGCCACCGTATGAATTTACTACATTTGCATTGCGCATTATTACAGTATTAAGAAAATTGTAATAGGTAAAGCATTTACCTTTAAACTTTGGATGTAATGTGGATGCAAAGAAGTTTATACATATGGTGAAATGTCAGGACAGAATCTATACCAGTCAGATAAGACCAAAAGGCTGAACTCCTGATAGTCCCTTCACTGTTACATAATGTGGTGTATTTACCTTGCCATACTGTGAGGTTGTATAGAGGATGTAGCCTCTCTGTTTGACATAGACTTCAAACACTGGTGTCCAGGGCTTTTCCCCACAGCAGTAGTCACTGATGAGCAACTGGCCGCCTGGCTTCAGCCATGACTGGACACAAAGAAGGAGAATAAATAAGAGCAACAAGCGAGCAACAAATTCAAAGTGAGATTTGGAAGAAATAATATGGAAATTTTAGACTTAATGAGGCCGTCCAAATGTAAGAAAAAAAACAACTTGCATGGAAGCGTTTGAAAAGGGCCAGTTTGTCGTCTATGTGCAGAATTGTGTCTCTACTGTAGATCACGTCAAAGGAACCTTCTGGGAACATCCTCTTAGTGGCATCGGCCACCTCGAACTGGACCTAAGGAGGAGCACATTAAATCTCTAGACAAACCATCTCCTTGGTTTGTTAAATTAAGAGGAAAAAGGCAATGTTGATACACACTGTTGGCAGCTTCTCCGCAGCAGCCCTCTCCATGGCGATGTCCACCATGTTGTTTGACAGGTCAAGGCCGAGCACTTCCACTCCAAAACTCTGAAACATTCCATAATCATTACTGTCATTAGAGCCCTTTGAATCATTATGAATTCCTCTATCGTCATGATTACTGCCCTTATGCCAGATTGGCTCTTATGACCTTTGCCATGTAGAAGTCCCCTCCCCCGATGCCACAGCCAACATCTAGAACCTTCTGTCCGGGCTTCAGGTTCAACATGTCCACAAACTCCTGTTGGCCAGAAAAGTTAATTCTGTAATTTAATCAAAGCCCCAATAGTGAAATATATAAATCAGCCTGAAATGTTCAGCATCTCCAGTGTTTGTTCAACACGGGTTGATGATTACATTGCAGCGTGCAGATGTTATGCTGACGTTTTTCTTATTTTGTTAATGACTCACATATACAGGCAACAGCATGAAAATATAGTCTTCAGTTATGAGTGTTTATAGTAGTGCTGAATAAAGAACCTCTCATAGCAGAACAGGTGCATTGTTGTCCTTGACAGTTATCTGTTCCAGTACATTTCTGCAACACTTTTTGATAAATTCCAAGGGGGGAGAGAGGAATCAGGATTGAGGAGGCGCATTCACTGGTAAAGGTTGTACAATTAAGGACAACCTTTGTTGCTTTTGATGGTCACATGGTGAGTTTTGCTATAACAGTTTCTGCTGCGATGTACATTGTATGATGTTCACATGTAAACATTGAATAATTAGCAACAAACACAGGGCACAGCTGATGTTAATGGGAATCATCATTAAACATTTTACACTGTCATCAAATTACCATGACTATATTTCATCCATACATGTCCTTTAATGTTTGTCAAACTCATTCTAGCACTAAAGGTAAAGTCAGGGATCACAAAAGTCACCAGGAATCATCGACTGCTGAACTTTTAACTTTTGACTGTTTCACTGTTTCACAATCAATTCCTCAGTATTCTTTGTGTGTTCGTTAAGCACCAAAGGCAGATTCCTGCGGTTGACCCGACAGAATTCTTACCTTGGTGGTGCTGGGCCCGCCCGTGCTGACGTAACCAGCCCCGAAAATCTTCTCGTAGCGCAGGATGCCACGGCTGGTGTACTGCTGGTTGTCCAGGAACTGCTGGAAGGTGGTGAATCCGTCTTGGGTGTTGGAGGTGCGGGTGACCTTCTCCAAGAGCCAGCAGACCTGGTTGGGATTTTTTTTCATCTGTAAGGAGGAAGAAAAGGACGGGACAGACAGGATGGAGACGGGGGACGGAGATGACCGCTAACGGTGTTGAAAATCATTTTGTCGAGCTAAACCACGTGCAGGAATTTACTTAATATTTTTCAAGACTGAAATGACTCTACCTCAATATAGGCCTGAACTTTCTTTTTCAACACAATGTTGAACCCAAACTTTTGGCCCCCCTCGGGCCCCTCTGCTTCTACCGTCGACGCCAAGTGGCTGTATTGTGCATCAGTGCGGTAGCAAGTGGGGTTGAAGTCCCTCTTTGAGTCACCTTGGTAAAAATTACGCTTTAAAGCAGTTCCACTTTTCGATGCATTCATTTCAGTGCTTAAATAATTATTATGATGGAAAAAAAAAGATGTGGTTGATAGCTCACTACCTGAGTGGTGGTTACATGATTCTCTAAAGAAAAGAAAACCACCAGGACGCAGCCAGCCCAGCATCTTCTCTAAGATGGACTTGAGCTCTTCATCACTCAGGTACATGAGCAGCCAGTTGGAAAAGATGACGTCAACGCTGAGGAGAAGGTTGAATCGAAACATCAAAATGCAGAACACATCTTTAGCATTTGTTATGATAGGGACCTTAACTACAAACAATGCTTATACCTGTTTGAACAAAATACCTCAAAAACGGATGTAAGCATCATTACCAAATTTTACAGGGGGGTTAATATCAAGCTGATTAAATATTAGGACTTCTAGTACCTAAGTTGATAGAATGATGGAGAGACATGAGTGTGACTGCTTGAGCAGAGGGTTGCAGCCAGCTGGATGCCCTATTTAGTTAATCAGTGCTTTGAAATTCATTGCAATGTTTACATTTCAACCTGCTTCAATCAAAGTAAAGTTTGTGACATAACGAGTATCCGTAGAGTAAATTAAATTTTGAACTAATGATGGCGCCAAAGGATGACCAGAGTTCTCCTGTAAGATGCATGAATGTCTGTACAAGATTTTTCACTTTTTGGAACATTTCGGTAAAAACCACAAATATCAGCATAATTGTGGTGCTGCGGGAAAACACCACCACCATTGTCATCAGTAAGCTTTATCATTTGTGGACCCTGGGTGTCTGCACTAACAGGCAATCCATCTCACAGGAGCGCTGCACGTAAGCACCAGGTACCTTAACACACACCTGTTCTGAGGGACTTCCAGCTTTGTGACGTCAGCCTGGATGAACGTAGCGTTCTTATGGTGACCATTGTCCTTTCTGTTCTTCTCTACAAAGCTCTCCATGAAATCCACAGCCGTCACATGTTTGGCCTTGGTCAGCAGGTGACTCGTGTAGCGGCGAACTTGCGGTAACCAAATTTATTGAGACTGATCCTGATCTCTTGCATGGCAGCCTTCTTTGCAGCAAAGAGCTCTGAGGCAGAGCTAGAACGCACGTTTTCAGCCAGTGCACTCTCTTTTCAATCTTACTGACTGCAGCTTTAAAAACTCATTTCTATTTTTCGTAAAAATTACACATTTTGTTTTTTTTTTTCTCCAACAGAGGATCATTGGCTTCTTGAGTGCAACAGTGGTACTTAAAATAGAGCTTATGAAAAAATTTCCTAATCACAAAATGGAGACCTTGAAAATCCTGCCCACCCACACACATTCATCAGCACAGATAATGTACCCAATGCCAGCTCCCAGCTCCAGGACTCTGGATCCAGCCAAGCAGGGCAGCACGGAGAGGATCTCAGGCAGCTCATGCTGTGTGAGCTCCTTGGCACGAGAGTCCAGCATCATCTCCTCCACTGTGGCGTCCCTGGAGTGCTCCTTCCAAAACTCTGTCATGTTTGTACGCACTGTAAAGAACCGGGAAAATAGTGATCGTTACAGCAGGAGGACCAAGAAGATTACATGTATAAACTGCCTGGTCATGCCTGGATGTATTCCAACGTCTTATGCAACTAAAACAAAAAATACCTTGTTAATAATAATAATCAATAGTGATAGTGAGGCTTTCTAAAGCTAACTAAAAGGTCCATTGTGAAGGACTTCGTGACATGAAGTGGTGTGGTTGTAGATATCAACCATTTTTTTTTTTTTTTTTCTGCCGAAGGAATGATACAAAAAAATGGAAAATTAACTTCATATCAGGCCAAATGACGCGATAAGATTTGTTGCGCAAAACAATGTATTTTACAGTTGTAGATCACAGTTTAATATAAAATATCTTTTAAAATATAGTGCCAAAATGTTGAAGAAGCATAAAACAACAACAAAAAAAGCTATGTTAAATGTGAGTAGTTTTGCTAAAAATCAATTTCGACTGGAAAATGTGCAAAGTTCAATGACAACTGCCTGAGAATGATCAAGTTGCTCCGTAAACTAAAGTTCTCACATTGTAATTATTATGTTTATCCCATTAAAACCATCTGCCATAAACTGTATACTAAGAAATATTCTTATTATAAACAACTTAGATAGTTTAAAAAATGTCCCCTTTTCAGCGAAAATCCCTCAAACAAATGTCCAACTCAGATTAACCATTAGTCAAGACTGATTGCAGCCGGCCAACTTAAACCAATCTGTAAACAGCTAGTGCTCAACCACACCACTTCGCTGAGCCACTTCCCTGCACAGAGGTTAACAACTACCTTTACATCACACACACTGTCTATATTTCATGTGACAAGATTATCTACTTCCATGAAGTTTTGCGTTCTTTGTCAAAAAAAAAAAAAAAAAAAAAGAGATCGGTACGTTAATGTAAGTGTGAGAAAGTGGAGAAAAACAGGACAAACATTGTCAAATATTTACATTACCGATGCACTTGAGGTTAATATAAAAATGGGGTCTGCTATGACAATAAATCATCATTTAAATGAGCTCAAGCAGTTTTTCGTCTTAAACGTTCCTGATCTTATTTTCCATCCACGTTCGACCCCCTAATTCAGGCTGCCAGCAGCGCAGCAAAGTGGGTAAACTGCAAAGTTCTAATCCTCCAGCAAAAACAAGAAACCAAAACCCGATTCCAACTTGAAGTTGCGTGCCTGCACAGTCCACCACCTGGGCGCGTGCTGAGCGCTGGGATAGCTGCAGGAAAACATCCGAGCAGAGAGAGCTGCAGGAGCGGCTGACAGCTCGGTCAGACCCTGACACATTCCAGCACAGCAGGATTACTTCCACCAGCTGAATGACGCGGGGCACAATGCGGCGTGTGGCAGCGCCACAAATCAGTGGCACCGGCCTTGGACACCACGAGTCAAGAAAGCCTACACAAACAACTGTGAAATCACCTTTTGCGCCCCTTATACCTTTCTCCATGGTGCTCCCCGGTTGGTTTATTCTACTTCTCTAAGATCGGCTACTCTACCGCGAAGTCTGGCAATTAACGCCTTAATTAGAAGAAAAGCCCCCTCAGGCAACCCCTCTCTGACAGAGTGCGGGTCTCCCCGGGGTGGGAGCCCTTTAAATAGCTGGGGGGCCGTGGAAGAGATGTTCCCAGAGAGGAAATTGGCCATCGGCTCACCTCGCGGCGGTTGTGCTGACGAGGAGAAATGGTCCGTTTGCACGCGCCACTTGCGTAACGTTGCCTCACGCTGCAGCCTCGGTCACGGTGCGGGGGCAGCTGAGCCCCGGTGGGTGTACGCGGGACACCACATGACTCCTCTTGCCAAAACTTTATGGTTACGACTTTAAAAGAGGGGCCACTTCTCGGGGATGGCGACGTTGGAACGCCAGGCTGCTCCAGAGGCGACGAGTGCCAGGTTGCAGCTTTTCTTAAAAAAAATCCCAAATCAAAACAAGCAAACAAATGAAAACACACATTAATCTAAGTCTGGAGTCCTGTGCGCAAGCTTTTTATTCGGGGGACGCATCACGTCCAGGACATGATGCAAATGAGTGGCGCCACTAGTGAAATAACACGGCGATGGTGAAAAGAGAGCAGAATAAAATCACTGGCAACCTGAGGTTTATTATAATTTTATAACAACGCTCGAAGCACTGGCGAGTTTTCAGATTGTGTGAATTCTGTGAATAAGATGCATCTTTGGGTTGCCAGTTTGTAAAACATGCATGCTGCTGCTGAGTCGATAACACCCAATAAACACGAACAAAGCTCAAATCTACAGTAAAACGAAAAAACAATCCGTGTTTTGCATGTGTGTTTTGCACTTTCTATATAATAAGCCCCCAGGACACATTGGAAACGAGTGTGCAGTTACAGTTAAAGTTAAAGCCCCTCGGGACTGGGCGCCATGAGGAGGAAGAGAACGAAGACACTTTAAAAGACGCGCGGATTTATTCGCAGGACCGTCTGGATCAAAACTAAACTCTGAGACAATGTCTTGTCCATGCTGCGCACTGTCTCCATCCAGACCCCGGACAGAGACAATGAGCAGGGTCTTATCTCACCTCATTACTGGGCTCTGTGCGCGCTCCCGGCACGCGGGGCGCCCGTTGCGTCATTTGACTCCCCTCCCTATAAAATGGGGCGATCACGTGTCACCTGCGTCAGTCAGCGGGGGCAGGATGTCAAACAGCCCCGAATATTATGAAACAAACAAAAAAAACGAACAAAAAAAAAAATGCAACGGTTTTGCTTCAAACGGGCGGTAGAGGAACCGCTGATGACGTCAGTTCATGACACGTTACCATTTACTTTAGATACAGTCGCGCACATAGTGGAGCCTTTCAAGACACCTTATGATTGCATGTTTCAACCCTAACCCTAACTTTAGTCAAGTCATTTTATTTGAAAGCACATTTAAAAACATCAGAAGTGCTCAACAATTTAAAGACATCAGCATTGTTTTTTTTTACCTATTGAATGTGATCTTAGATGGATATTAGTGTAAATATCAGTGTTTTTATTTTTTGAGCTGCAACAGCTGCAATGTAAAACCGTAAAAAAAAAATGTAAAAATGTAAAAAAAAAATCTTAATACTCTCAAACCACACAGGAAAAAAAAAATTCTGCAACACAGAATGCATTTATCTTACCATTGGCCAAAAAGACAACTTGGTGCAATGCAATCCTATTAATGTACGGCTCAGGGAGTTTGTATACAGGGTATTTTTTCTCTGCTGCGAATCTTTATTCCAAAGAGGAATATTGTCAGGAAGAGAAGAAGTGAAAGGAGAGTTTATTTCAATCCAGAAGTCTGAACATAACTTCCCTCGAGAACAGATTGTGTTCTGCATAAATTGCCAAGGTGACCTAACCAGGAGAGCTGAATTCCTTATGAAAACCCTGACTTTAGACTCCACACTCGTTGCTAACTTGTTAAAAACTGCCCCCTCTGGTTTACAGTGACCAAAGCAAAGCAGTGCTTTGAACTGCCACAAACTCTTCTCCATTTACTTCTACTAGTATAATTCTGTGATTGACCTTGTTGTCAGTTGAAGAAAGCTGTGAACAGGATCGGACTTACAACTGACATATCTGAGTGGCAGCTCAACGTCACCCAACCGATCATGAAATTTCTAATATCAGGATTCACTTGCTTTTTCTAAAAATCTGCACTGCCAACCACGATCCTCAGGATTTTATTGTACAGTCACCACACATGTTGTGATGTGATATCGATTTCATATGTCACAAATTGGCACAGGTAAAGTGACATGTAGGGAGACCACGCAAGAGAACTTCTGAAACAAGAAGAATGTATTAAAACTAAAGGCAAAATAAACTATCAATTGTGTGGATACCCACTGCAGAACGGGAGAGACTGAGTGAGCACATGGGCTATCTTTTAAGGTCTCACAGGCCCAGGTGAACTCAGTCAGCTGGTAGGACAGTGGTAGGGGCACCACACGTACTATCATTTACAGTAACTCGAGTGCAGTACTTAACTGTGGAATTTAAGTCCTTATGTGCAATGGTATGAGCTCTATGAACCCTTTCAATATGGTTTCAGTGCACACCACAGCACTGAGACCGCCCTCATCAAAATCGCCAAAGATCTACTACTATTTCCTCAACATCTCCACTATAGTGATACAATCTGTCATCCTCTTTGAACTCCTATCTCACCACCTTGGCATAACCCGAACAGCTCCATCCCAGTTTCAGTCTTACTTCTCTAATAGGAAGCAGTTTGTGGCCACTGGCAACTCCCATTGCCGCCCTTCAACCTCAGTCAATGAAGGTGTGCCTCAAGGATCTATGCTTGGACCTCTCCTCTCCATCATCTACATTCCCCCCTTTGGTTAGATCATCTGCCAACACCGTCTCAGTTTCCACTCATACGCTGAAGACACACAGCTCTTCCTAAGCACCAAACTATTCGCTGGCAATCTCACGTCCAGTCCCTCACCAATGGAGTCCTATTTAGAGTGCTCAGCATGGGCCTTGACGGGATCCAGTACGTCCAAAACTCAGTCGCCACTAAAAACCCTGGCAGCAACCCTCATCCACCTTCACTGCCTCCTAATTTTAAGTCCTGCATAAGTTAAATGTTCCTTTCAATCTACAAATCCGTCCATGCCCTTACTCCTCAGTACCTCTCTAGCCTCTTGCACGCACACACCCGGAACACCCTCAGACACTGGCCTGCTCTCCATACCCCACTCCAGATTACTGTGTGTGTCTGTGCCAAAAAGTCTTGTGAACAAGGCTGCGAACATGAACATTACAGCAGGTGCTACAATAGTATTAAAATAATTTAAATAATTCTAAGTTTAAGAAAGGTTAAAAGCACTTTCAAAAAGCACAAAGTGTTTTTTTTTTTATGGAAATTCCCCATTTTATCCATATTTGGCCGATTGCTCTTTTTTCCATCTCCTGTCCACTTTTTCACATTCTCTATCACAACAGTCCGTCACCATATTTATATTTGAGCTAAAGAGCTTTCCAACGGGACGACATAATTACTTATGAGTAAAGATAGAAACAAACAATATATTCAATAGATTGACTTCTTTATTGACAGAGCAGCACGTTTGCACCTGGGATTCAAACGCGTGTAAGCAATCAAAATGGCCCATAACAGGAAGAAATGTCGTCAATATTCCATTGAATACCTAAGCTATGGATGCATAGCATCTCCCTTCCATCTTCCAATGCGTTTATTGTGTGTGCAAGTTTTTTCAAATGAGGCTATGAAACCATCAAGTCTGAAAGAACACCTCGCAAACATCCACTCACACAAGACAGACAAGGAGCGCTCATTTTTCCAGGCTCTCAAAGAGAAGCATGGTAGAAGCACCATCAGCGCTCTGTTCACCACGAAGACTAGCCAGGTGGACAGTGGGTTGGTAGCAACCTCTCCATGTTGATAGCTAAATGTGGAGTGCCTTTCACACTGGGAGAAAAGTTGGTGCTCCCTGCCGTCAAAGAGGCCATATCCAATATCATGGAGTGTGATTCCACACCGGTGCTGAAGTCTATTCCGCTCAGCAATCACACTGTGGCACACCGGATAAAAGAAATTGGCACAGATACAGAGGAGCAGTTATGTGCCATTCTGTGAGAGTGCCCATTTAGCCTTCAGCTAGATGAGTCAACCACTTCTGACAACAATGGTCTGCTGATGGCCTACGTCCGTTCTAAGACATCTGACAGCCAGGAGACGGCTGAGGAATTTTTGGTTTTTCGTATTTTGAAAAATAACAACGCGTGTCTGTTTCCTGCTATTTGCAGGAAACAGACACCAAGGGCCAGACCATATTTCATGCGCTCCGTGCGTATCTACAGGAGAAGAGTATTCCGATGACCAACATCCTCACATGCACCGCTGTTGGTGCCCCCTCCATGGTTGGCATGTACCGTGACTTCACCACACTGCTGAAGGAGCAGGTCCCACACGTCCTCACAGTCCATCCGGAACCTTGTGCCCAAATCTAAGAGTTCACCTCTGCACGAGTCTTTCAATGTTGCTGTCAAGGCAGTTAACAAAATGAAGGCCCATGCCCTGAATGACGGACTGTTCAGACAGATGTGTCAAGGTTGGGGAAGAAGTGTTATCTAGTCACTCTGACACCATGTAGCTGCCAGATTTTTTATTGAGAAAATGAATGAAGTCAAACTGAAGCTCCAAGGAAATGGAGTTACTCTGGTGCAAGGCAGTCATCCGCAGAACAAACTCCAGGCTGGATCTCCACAGGCAGAGCATAGGCAGAAGGAACTTTACTTACTTATTTCCTACAGTTGGCAATGGTGACCCACTGTATTTCAGAAACAATGCTAAATAGACTTATAATAGGCTGTCTATAATAATAAGCGATATATTTTTGTTTACTATTTATCTCTCTCTCCCACAGCCGTGACTTATTGCTTTTATAAAATGCTTACTACATATACTTGGAAAAGTTTCAATGCAATAATTTATTGACAACAAAATAATAATCCTCCTAATGCAGTTAGTCAGCGACATTGAGCAGAAAAGTTACCAAGCCACAGTTTTCCAGCGCTTCAATTTTTCTCATTGATTTCAGTGTCTCCTTTCCTTTTGTCTTCCTTCTGCCCATTTCTTTCCAATACTCATCCCCAATTGGCCCACTCAGTAAAGTTCAAACACAATTCACAACAAAATATAATATTGTTTGGCACAGTAAAACAAATGTAATGTGGTGGGTGTTTAGGGGGATCTCTGGACAGACAGCCATCAATCTCAATGATTGAGATCCAAGCACTAAAGACAATACTCTTACTGTTAATGATCTTTTATCCTGTCTACTCACCATTTTTATCTTCTTCATACTTGTCTCTGCTGATTGAAATGTGTGTTGCGAACACACTCAACAGAGCCAGGACCTCCGTGTGACATCTTCTTATCTTATCTTATCGTATCAGGTACGTGGTTATCAATTTACCAAGAGGGGCATTTTGTGCATCTGTGGACGCTTCTTCAACACAAAAATGATCACATTCTGCATCCTTAGGCTACACTAGGTGACACTGAAGGGACATGAAGAATACAAAAATGATATGATGATGAGCTAAAATCAACACTTTTGCTGCAAGGAAAACACAGAAAGCGTCTGATAATGTAATGTGCTTATTTCCACACTAAGGGCTCGTCTTATGCCTGTGTTTGTATTTGACAATGTTACAAATGTAAATCAAACCTGATAGATAATGTTTAAACTGTACTCTAAATCTTAATGTGACACTGTCAAATGAATAATACAAGAAAATCCCTTCATAAATCTTTGTTTGGTAGTACACTGCCCACCAGGCTTTTAGTGTTGGCAGGTTTTGAGATTCAACAGCTTTCCTATGCTGCTTGTCTGACAATAAATTAATTAAGTGTTTGTTGTTCCTTTTGTGCAATGTGGCTTGTTAGTGTTTTTCAGTATGTTTTTATTTTCTCCTCTTTGGCCCTCCATCCTGGCGTTTGTTTGGTTTGCCTATAAATGATTTGCTGTACAAGGCAAAAGAAAACATGAGAGATTGGCTGAAACGGAGGTTCTTGGTTTGCCTCCAAACAAACTTTGGACAAAAACACGCCAAACTTCGTGGATAAACACAACAACCCTGATGGCCATGAACTGGTGATATAATATAAAACCACACATGCCTGGATTTTATGGTTTAACCTTGAATGAAACTTGTTTCATCTCTTTGCTCAGAGAATCGCAGTTTCCAATAAAAGTGCAAATTATATACAAATATTTTAGGGACATTCGTGGCTCTCAAGTACATCTACACTGAGGTCAGACACGCCTCGGTCAGATTTAATGCATCCCGGCCAGTTATTACACACATTTGCCACACTTTCATGTATCCTATCTTGCAGGATACATGACATTTGTCACGTGCTCCTTGCATCTCATTCAGACACTAAAGCCTTCCCTTTAACTTCTCTGGACATTAACCAAACACATCATCATGAATCTTAGCCTGATGCACAAGGTCTGCATGACTTCTGATGAATTCAGGCAAAAAACCCCCCCAGAGGTTTAGAAAAAGAGTGGTTACGTTTGGGTTCAATCACCACTTGAACTCAACCCCTTCCTGATACTGACTTTTACATTGCAGATAGGTTAGACCCTCGTGCTTCTCTGCCTATGCCTTCTGACAAACTGTTAATATTTGACAAGTTGGGGCTGAGAATGTTGTGAATTGATTGGAACCTGGTCAGGGTGCTCCTATGGGGCTCAACACACAAATGCTTCCACTGCGCTTCCACTTGCATGTTCTGAAGAGACAATCCAGCCATCCAGAAGTGGAACAGCTCTCCCACACGCAGTAATCTCAGAACATAAGCTACACTTGAGTAACTGCACAGCTCAGTATGTGCGTATGTCTGATGGCATCCCGTGGAAACAGAGGAATCAATGGATCCTTATATAAGCACACGTGTAATCAGTGTGTGGTCACCACAGGCGGCGTCTCTTAAATATTATCCACGTGAACTCCCCCCCCTCAGGGTCAGTCCCTGTGCATGTAGAATACATGAGTGTACAGATAATCCTGATATGATGGAGACCCACAGTGACACAGGTATGTTGTAAACACATGATGGTGTGATAGTATGAAGCCAGACAGAGAAACATAAAAGAACAAATGAAATCACTAGCAAATATAATGTCGACCAACTCCAGGGCAGAGTTTTAATTCCTGTACTCTTAAGCAATTAGTTTAGTCCAAATACAAAATTACACTTTGGTGAAACTCAACAACTTCAAATAGAAACAACAATAACAAATAAATACAAAATAAATTAATCCAAAAATGTTCCTCTTTTCAGCTTAAATTCATTGTGTGCTGTTTAAATGTACAATATAGAAATGAATATCGCCTCAGTGTCAGAAAGGATACATCTGTATTGCATGTTTAGCAGAGAACACATTTTTTTTGGCTGTTTTAACAGAATCCTTGGGTCATTTTTATGCACCTGTTGATGAGCGAGTTATTGTTAGTTTGACATTTGGCACAGTTCTACTGTAACCACATCCAAAGTTCACTGTGACCAGATTGAACCAGATTAGCTCCAACCATGGCAGTGTTCTCTGTGGCGTCAGGTAGTCCAGTTACACCATTACCAATGTCATTTAGGAGTTCCTTGATGGTATGTGAGTGTGGATACATATATTGACCAAAGGCAAGTGATGCGGGTGAAATTAAGTAGTGATTTAGACAAGACAAATGAATGTATTTTGTGTCTGAGAGTTAATCCTTCATCTTGGAAACAACAGAACATTGATCCCACCACAAGATCCATTCAGCAGTCGCTCCCGTGATACAAATTCAGAAAATTATATTTAAAAGATACGTTAAACACAGCCATGAAAGCATTTGAAGAAAACATTGAAGAATTGAATCCCAACACTGCACTTTCCACCTATGTAAAAAAATATACTGGCTCAAAAAAACTTAAAAGACTTGAAACAGAGACGGTCCTCTCAGATACTCTGAAAGTTTATTTGAGCAGACAGGTGTCTATAGGCCTGCACAGTCAACAGCACAGCTTTGTTGATGCTGCTGACACAGTGATGGAAAGATCCACCTCCTGAAGCTGATGCCTGACAGAATCTGAACAGACTGAGATGGAAGAAGCAGAAACCCTAACTAAGGACATGATCTCTGCTGTCTCAGTAAAGATGGTGAAACCACAGGTGAAAGGTGAATTGTGGCCATCGTTATCATTAAAAGCTCACTGACAAAGCTGCCTTGTCACTTATTAACAACCTGGTATAAACTGGCTGAAATCCATAACCTCTGTTGTGAATGCAAGATGGTGACAGTAGTAAAACTCTTGTTGCAGGACAAGACTTGAACAGACAAATTTTTGTCCAGTAGATGTCAGCAAAGACTCACAAAAATTCTTTATGGCTTGAAGCGCAGCAGCCTCACGGTTGAGGGTCGTGAGAGAGTATGGGAAGTTCAAGGACCTGAATTTTCTGCATGAAAAATCGGAGCAGGAATTAATTTGGACACCGCTGCTAATTTCTTCTACTGCATTTTATTGAACATCACAATTTTACAACGGAAGAGATCAAAATTAACAGCCGACAAAGCTTTATAACATGTTCAAAGTGGCTCCAAAGTTTACATAAAACCCCAGGAAGTTGACCCATATACACAACCTACAGCTTTCAGTGTGCAGCACATGAACTCGTGCTGCTGATCTGTGGAGCCATGCTGATGATGACTTCTAAATGTGTATTTTCACAATAAATTCCGCTATTTCACAGTGTGTAATGCTCGAGGACCATGTTAATCACTGCATTGAACTCTCTGCTTTCAAGGCATTTCTCACAATTCTCATTAAAAGTGGCAAGATAAAAAGGAAAATAGGAAGGAATCTTAGAAAAGCCGATGTATATGATGCTAGGACCCTCCCCCCTGCAACCCTGCACAGCCAAGTATCACTTTCATGCTTAATTCACTTAAAAATTAATGAACTGATGATACCTCTTTCCTTTGAACCTGCAAGCAGGATTTGGGTTTCTTGCATGAGGAGAGGTGTGATGACAACAGTGGTCCGCTGTGATCATCACTTGTAAATATTCATGAGGCCTTTTTATGTGCAGACAGTTTGTTTTGTTTTCATGCGCAACGCAAAAGAATATGCGGCTCCTCCCGGGACCATAGAGCATCTTCGACCAATTTACAAACAGGTTTTCCTGACAAACAGAGGGAATCTTTCACAGCCGCTGTTGCTACAGTAGGTAGTGTGTCAATATGATGTGGGAAATAAACAAAGGCGTATTGGATGTGCATTGGCCCCCTGGAGGAAATAAAGTAATTGCACTTCACTTGAACTTGAGTGCAGATGAGTCGTCACTGGGGGGGAAAAAATACATCGCTGCGCATGAAAGATTCATGGGAAATCTTACATGGTTTTCTCTCGGGTTGTCCTTTCTTCAGCAGAGTGTGATGAGCAATGAGGATGCAAGCAAAGAGTATTTTTTTACTACCGACTGTAGTACTGTGGTGGCGGCGGCGAACCTCAAGTTTCTCTTCTCAGGGCCAAATGGAAACACAAAAAGTGTGTCAGTTTCCCTCAATGTTTCCGCAGGAATGTCCTTCTCAGTAGAAAGCTATGATGAATCATGAAAAGCTTCTTGAAAATAAAAGCAAAGGAATCAATATTTTCAGTCTTACTTTGGACCATTTTCTCTGTGTAGTCAATACACAGTCAGCCGGGCGTCATCACTGGCCACTGTCGACTGTAGTAAAACAGTTATCTTTTCATACCAAACTCTTGTCAAGCAATCATCTGAAACCTGTCATAAACAAAATGATCTCCAAACGAAATCAAAAGAAATGAAAGGATAATCTATATGTAGGCCAATAATATTTCACAAAGCTGAAATACCATACTGTTTCAAAGAAAGAATCAAAAAGTTATATGCAGTATAATAGTAAGGAATTTAAATGTCTGAATTCCCTCGGAAATGTGGGTTCTTTCCTCACCGTGCGTGGAATGAAATGTCAATTAGTGGCAGACTATCTGTCAAGTAAAGTTAAGATATAAAGTGACTTAGCCCCAAAACTCTCTGCAGTCTGTGCAGTGTTTCAGACTTTAAAGACAGGTTCAGCTTTTAGATACTCTCATTAGTCAGCTTAGCGAGAAGACTTAGTCATGTGAAAGACATAAAGTGAATTTTGCATTAAAAAGACTTTAACTTTGGAACATTTACATTTAATTGGCTGCCTCACACAAAATATTAGTTTGAGCTAAACCTGGGAGAGCACATGTGCACAGGATGAAGATGGAGGATTAGTTTTTCCCTTAATGGAGTCATGGCAGGAAGGCGTCAGCGCTGTGAGCAAACAGTCCAGTATTGCAGTGAAGTATATACACCACTCACAAAGAGTTAAGAATATTCAACTTCCTGGTGAAGCTAATGGAAAATATAAAAAGTTCACACTGCAGTGATATTATATCACGAAAGTAGGACATTTAAGTAGCAGCATGCAATGGTGATTTCTTCATCTCAAACAATTTATTGAAACTAAAGCTAATGACAGGGGTGGGTATACCGACAGAAAAGATCTCAGTGTCTCAATACCTTGTCATGTGTCCTTGAGCATCAATTGCAGCTTGACCACAACGTGTCACGCTGTCCACAAGGCGACTTACTGTCTGCTGAGGCTGAGGCTTCTTCTTGAAGGTCTGCCCTCAGGTCACTGAGGTTCTGGAGTCCAGGGTAACGACCCTCGACATGAGGACTCAGCTGATCCCATAGGTTTTCTATGGGATCCAGGTATGGAGAAAGTGCAGGCCACTCCATTTGAGGTTCCCCAGCCTTCCCTGATGATGTGGCATTGATGAGCTGGGGCATTGTTGTCCATGAAGATGAAATCAGGCCTGTGTTGCATGCAGAGGTACAGTGACTGGATGAATGATGTTATTCAGGTAGTATCGGCTTGTCACAGTAACATTCACTTCAGTATTGACAATGCACACCTGTACAGACTGTACCACCACCGCCTCCAAAGGCTCCTCTGGTCAAAACAGTGGCGGATGGATAATGTTCTCCCTGACATCTCCAACAGCGTTGGTGGCCATTATTTCTGCTCAGTGTGAATCAACTTTCAACAGAAAGCAGCACTGAGGCCCACTGGTTCCTCATCCAGCGATTGTCTGAGGTGACACTCGGGTGCCACTCATCTCCCTTAAATGTGCCCGGAGTTGAGTGGCATCAATCACCCGCCTCTGCAGGGCACTGCTCACAATGAAGCAGTCATCAGTGTGGGATGTGGCCAAAGGACGTCCAATGCCTTTCTGTGACTCTTCCATTCTCTCTGTGTCTCTGTTACAACCTGCTAATGACACTCTAAGCTCAGTGGCAACTTCCCTCTGAGAACATCCCGTTTGAAGCCTCGTAATGGCCAAGTACTGTTGATCGATTGTTGGGCGTTGTTGTGGACTCATTATTTCAAAATACGAACAGCATGATGAAGAGGACTGTTTAAATACAAGTTGTCATTGATCCAGAACATTTAGTGGTCAGACACTTGTTGTGATTTTTTTTTTTTTTTTTTATGAGAACAGCATGTTTTGCGATAAGTACTGAAATATTTAACGGTCAGACATATGCATTCAAAAGTTTATAGATGGTTAAATTAAGTCCACCTGTAAAGGTTATAGTGCATTTTAGGTGCAGTCTGAAATTTCATGCGAAAGCTGAATATCTCTAACTTTTTGTGAGTAGTGTATGTGCATGTGCGTATCGTTTCTTCTCAGATGTGTCTGTGAGTTTGTGAAAGGAGAAAGCTGTGAGGGCACCGCTGAGGTCCCTCCGCAGAGAATTACGGCGCTTCCCAGCAGAATAAACCATCAGGAACGTGAAACATTCCCTCTAGAGCCAGCACGCTCTGTGAGCATGATTTGATGCATGGAAAAAGTCTTCCCGTTGTGGTCAATCTTCACCTCTCTAATCCTTTTGCTGAGGGGCCGAGGGACTGTAGAGGCTGGGGAGCTGGAGCTTTGTTGAGCATAGTGACGAGGAACAGTGGTGGAGCATAACGATTTGGTAATTCATACTCAGCCCTGAATAACAACAACTGTCAAGGTCACCCTGACATAAAAACAAAATGACTACTTACCTGACATGTTGTAAGTGACATGGGTTAGAAAAATGATTCACTCCCACATGTTTTGGGTTTTTCCCCTTATAATTCTTTAGACAGTTCCAGCATACAGTGCAATCGTTTCATCCCACCACCCGCCTACCCGATGCCTGAACAGCACCCGGCAGTGGAAATATTTGATACATGAATATCAATGTAATGCTACTGTCAACAGCAAACACATCTAAAGCAGTGAAATAGCAGTTCCATGCAACACACCAAACGAATATCTCACTGTATGTCTGTGCACTTATGTCTAAACCTGTGTTTGCACACTTATATTTGCATTTCACATAGCTGAACTTACATTTAACACCCGATTAACTGGATAAAAGTAATGTGACAGGAGCAAAAAGAACAATAAATATGTCCCTGCAATATAGATCTTGCTTTATGTAAATTGTGCCATTATGTTCTAAATACACAATAACCGACATATTGAGTGAAAATGTTAATGTTCCAAATAATAGAGGTTATTTCACTTCTGCACAGAGGGGATGAATTTCACTGTAAATATTTCTTGCAAATGGTCATGTCATGCTTTATGTTTATGCTTGCTGTTTTGTTTTGCCTGTCCTGTTGCTCTCTGTGCTCCTGCTTCCCCTGCCCCTCCCCCTTGTGTTTTTTCCCAATGGGCGTGTCTGCTCTCCTCCTCCCATGGCTGATGAGGCACACCTGCCCTGCATTTACCGGCAATCAACCCACTATAGATACACTCCTTGGACTTCTCTTCAGTGCCAGAGTATCCTGCCTGTCCTGTTATTTCCTAGTCTCTCGTGACCGTTTTTTTGGTTGTAATTTGCGGACTGTTTCTCTTGGACTTTGTTTTCTGTAAATAAAGACTTGGTTTAACCTGACCTGTTTCTGCATTGTGGTCCCATTTTTGTGACTCGTGACAGGTCACACGCTGATGTAAATTTGATGTACTTCAATTTTGCAGTCCTAAATGTACACATTGAAATACTGTACATGATACTCATGGGCTATTCTTCTGAGTTTGACATTTAATATTTATCATTATATCTTATTATCTGATGTTAATTTATCATTTACATTGGAATCTCTCTGGTGTACCCGCATTAAAACATGCACATTAGGTGGCAGTATGCACCTTGATGTTGCAACTGCAAAAAAAATGTGCGTAAAGGAAGGAAGGTGCTGCTTCTTCAAATATCTGACTAATTGCAGTAGTTTCTTTTAATGAATTAAACATATATTTTGTTTGGTAAGAGCTGTGTGTGTATGTGTGTGTTTCTCGTCTCTCCACCAACTGTTTCTCCTTTTTTCTGTTTATAGCTCTGAAACAAGGTTCATCTCACCTCCAAGAGCAGTTTTTCCCATGTTGAAATCAGACTCAACATGAAAACAGAAAGTAGTGGTCCAAGCTTGAGGGAGTAAGTCACAATGAGAGGATGTATGAGTTCTAAGCCCACAATAACGGACTAGAAGTAAACATAAAATCCATACATCATAAATTTTATAAAGAAGATTCACTTTGTTTTTTTCTTATAGTGTTTGTGCCAAACAAGCCCTTAATAATCTGCTGGGTGACTGCAGCTCAACACTAATTAAAAACCTATTTGTTAAAAGTGTCGTTTTTAAGATTCATCTTGTCAAGATCCCCTATTCTGTCTTTTCTTTTCATAAATAAATTAAACATCAGTGAAGACAAGTGTAGACTAACAGCCTCCACCGGTTTTACCTCCCTGGTGGCCCAGAGATGTTATTTGCTGCCTTTTATCAAAACAAAGGAAATTGAGGCTAAATAATGACAAACTAGTCTTCCCTTTGTTTTTTACTTTTATCACCCCCTCCCCAGTCTTATCCGCACTCTGAGGCCTCTGAACTATTTTATTTTGTTGTCCTGGAAGTTTGATCTTGAATCAACGCTGAATCGTATCATAAATATCAGACGCATCCAAATAGGCGCAGCCTCTCGAATTCTGGATTGGCAATAACCAGCTTGGGGATTTGGAAATCTCTGTCGCAGGCCAGGGCCACCGGGGGCAAAAAAGAAATTACACAATCTGTTTAGGTGTCATCAGCACATAATTTCTGTGTTCGCTCAAACATGAAGGAGACCTTGAGGCTGCTTGTTTGTGCGGTTTCATGTGTGAGTTTGTGCTCCTCGTCGGGTCTGGTAGGCTGCTGTCAACGTGTAGACATTTAATGTTCAGCTCTTCAGTTATTGCTTTCAGATGCCCTTGCAAACAATCAGAGTCAACAAATGTGGTTAAGGTAAAGAATGCTGGCTGAGAAGATTTATTAAAGATTTACTTATGGACCAAACAAGTCTCGATTTATGGAAAACATTAGAAAGCAAAATGACAAGGATTACAGACAGTCATATAAAACAGCAATAACTTCTGGACTCGTAGCTGTGATGTTGGCGGTGGTACTGAAGATCCAGAACCACACAGGACTCCGAGGACCAAATTAAGATTTCATGTTTAAATTAGCTCTCCAGCATGCTCCCTGACATTAATGTTTCCCTGCTCAACGTTTGGTGGCCGTGATGCAGGACAAGGCCTATGCTTGTTCAATGAAAGCTTTATCAGGAATGCTAATGTGGCTTGTTGCTCGTTGTTGTCTTGTTGTTGTATAGCAGGTTAATGTGACCATCTGCCCTGTGTGTTTATAGAATGGCAACATTACTGATTTAATTAGTGGTTTTGAGTGGCTGAACTGAGTAACACATTGATTGAAACATTCAAAACAAAATAAAAATGGAACGGCTGGTTGGTCCTACTGTAAGCTGACCAAGAAAAGGTTTTGATTATTTTAGAAACGTTATTATGAAACCAAAGGCAACTTTCAGTGAAGTCATATATCAGCCGCCATATAACAACAGCATCATAATGTTATGTTTTACCTGACATAACATAAAAAAAAAAAAAAACATAAAACAAAAATACTGACATAAAAGGTCCTGATTGAAGTTTATATTCCCCCCTTACTTGGTAACAGGTAGGTACGAAGGAACAATTCTGAGAAAAAAAAAAAAAAAAGAACCCCTCTTCTAAGCCCCGCCCCCTTTGGATAATGGTGCTATGTCTGTCAAGCATGGATACAGAGTTTTCAACTATATTGGTGAGAGATTATTCCAAACAAAATAATATCACATTTCTGAAAAAGTTGTTTGCAATTATCAGATAGAAGCAAACAGAAATGTAAACATTATACATGTGAGAGATAAAGGGAACATTAAACATTAAAATAGGGATATAGGGACATAAATAGGAACATTAAAATAGAGGGAAAAGCTCACCGGTCCCAATGCAAGTGTCAGACGTCCCACGTCTTCACAATTCACGTGAAGGATAAACATATACAGGAAGAGCAATGTTCTCGTACAGTAGGGTGAGTCGATATTTCGACTATCAGTCTTGCAGGTCCTGTAAACACGACACTTCTGCATTTTAGCTTCTGCTGAAGGCCAAGTTACTGTTGCTAACATGGGATTGGACAATGGCTGTTTTGGGGAGGGGCTTAGTGAAGGGCCAAATGGGTTTATTTTTATGATTAAACACTGTAGACAGTACAGATTCACTTTAATGTAGCTATCAGTATCAATATGGTTACCTCTGTACAAGTCTGAGTCTTTGTGTAGATGAATCCTGAAATCTAACATGAAATGTGTGATTTTTTTGTCAGACGAGACGAATGAAGTATGAAGTATAAGTACTGTATGAATTTTAAAGTTGCTGTTATAAAAAGTGTTGTGTTTGAGGCTGTGATTAATTTTTCCCCCGTTGGAGCAGAGCCCAAGCAATCTCTCCTTCAAGTTCTAGGTTCAGTGTGTGTGAAGTCTTTTGAGATTTATTAAGCTGCCATTTTAATCACATCTTCTCCATCAGGCTTATGAAATAAATATTGAGTTGTATAATTCCTCAACTTTACAACCGCTGCAGATGAAACAATTAAGGGAGTTGATCAGTGTTGATGGAGAATGTCGTCACCTGAAGAAATAAAGCCGACACTGTGTGATATACTGACAAAGAAGGCTGCCTTGTGATGCTGTAAAATCCGCAGGGATTACTTGTCTTTGCTTGTAAACTAGTTCTCACAGCAAAGATGGCATCCAAAAATAGGAGTGCGGAAGAAAATTATGGACAAACATTTCAGAGGATTTTTGGCTGACTCAGACGTTCAGCCTTGTTTAATTGAGCCAGAGTATACAACCAAAGAATTGCAGCTGAGAGAGGCCAAGGTTGAGTCCTACAAGAGGAAACGGTTGGCTGGGAACAGGCCTATCAGTCACGCTGTCTTGGGATGAAAGAACCAACATGAAAGTTTCCATCTACTCCTACCATCTGAGGACGTCAAGGACATTACATTACCTTTATTCTGATGGCAAGAGAACTGGAAAACTGGAATGCACGTGTACATACAGCTGCTGCTTTATCACTGTGTTAGCACAAGGTCAAGGACGGATCCGTACCTGCAGTCCGTGACCTGATTTCAAACTTGGAAGATTAAAGTTTTGCAATTTATTGAGAGGTTAGCTCAGGTAGCTTGTTGCTCAACCAACGTGGCTACTCCCAGTCCGACGTGATGTTGGACTCATACAATATTTAAGGTTTAACTATTAAACCATCCGAAGTCAACTTAGTAACAAGAGTTGCAGGCTGAAGATAAGAAACGTTTTTAAATATGCTTTATGTACATTATATAGCTACAACTCAGTGCTTTGTGGTTACCAGATTTGTTTCAGGGGTAACAAAAACTGCAACACATAGTCAGATAATATTAGAGGAATCAAAACTACTCGAGCAGAAATGTCTCAAGTTTGATCACAAAATACATTTTTTTTTTTTAGCTTATCTCCTGTTTTAAGATTTGGCAAATAAATCAGCAAATCCTGTGCATTTACATACCAGATGTATGTAAATGAAGTTGAGACTGTCACCATGGTGTCCCAGCTCTTATCGCAAAGAGCCACAGATCAGGTGTGAGTACCCACATCCAGGTCTGTAACATGACGACAATAAAACAGACATGACCAGGTAATCTTTTTGAAAATACAGTATCTCATATCGGATGACCCCCTTTGCCTTATGTACAAGATAATGTAACCGTTAGCACGTTCTTCTAAATACGTGTATGTTCAGTGTTTCGCCTTTCTGTTTCCTGCAGTGAAACCTTGAACCAGCCGTGCCCACATGAAATAAAAGCAGCTTGTGGCTTTATAAAGAGCACATTTTTATTGTCTCTCTTCATCATACTACAGCAGTGCACAGGACCAGTGAAATGCATGACAAGAAAAGACATCATGTAGTTCCACAAACTCTCTTAGCCACTAAAGTATAACAGACAAAACCAACTCGCAAAATGTCAACAGAAGAAATAGAGCTTCTGTTTTTTTTAAATCAGCTGTGTACTGGAGCTTCTGTCCTTCATCTGGCCTCAGCTGACACTGAAGTCTAGTGTCAAGTCCTAATCTGGTTTTAGCCATGTGTGAGCTGTGAAACCTGTGCTGAGCTGAGCTCTGCTGACTGTAGTGACTCACCATTTGACCCAACTGTACTGCCACTGTGTCCACTGCTAACTGATCCAATGTCCCAAAACACGAACAGCCCAAGATACAGTAACTACAGCAGGCAGTAGGAGATATATCTTCAAATTCTGGCCATAACTCATTATATGTCCCATTTAGGCAAATTTAACACGCTCACTTTCTATTAGCTTTCAATAAGCTCAATGTCAGTGTGGTTCTTCAGTGTACTCTTACCTGTCTACAACAACTCGCACTACTTGAACAATACATTTATTGTTATAAGGTTTCAGGGCAAGCAGATGATGGATGGTGTTTTCAAGGACAGTACGTAAAATCGTAAAATCAACAGCGCGTAAAAACTCGCCTTTATAGGCAAGTAATGTCTCTCCCTAGCGGTGACTGTGTGTTTTGAATCCACTTCCAATTGTAATTATAAATTAAATTTCATGTTCAAGTTTCACTTTTGACCCTTTATGTTTGTTGCATCGAGACAGAGTGTTTGGTTTTACAGTGTCTTCATGTGTGAGGCAACAAATAAACAGCATTTGTCTCTCCTTTGAAGAACTGTTTACGTATCTGCCAAACTAAACAACTATGTTCAGGGAGAGCAGAATAGTGTTACTTACTCCACACAGACAGAGTTATGCAATGAAAAAGCTATAATATAAAGGGATTAATGGACCAAAATGTAATAACGGCCTGAAAAAAAAATGAAACATGAAACATTCGAAAGACCATTGAACCATTGGAATGCAATTCATTAAACTCAGATAAACAGGAAGTGCATGTAACTATTGAAATTAATGTTTTAGTAGTTTACTTTAGTGGTCCTTCCCTGACAGTCCTGTTGTAAGAAAATAACTAACATAACCAGTACAAA
>KV751335.1:4618883-4631466 GCA_001698575.1 Mola mola
TTTGTTACCTTCCTCTGATTCACTTTGGATTAACACAAATAATAATAAAAAGACAGGGGGGAGATAAAAGTCTGACTTTTTAAAGCTGTTGTGGTTTTCCTGGACCAACAAAGCCGTTGGCTGTCCGTTTACTCCTCTCTAAACGCACGAGGCAGAGATTTTCTTCATGCTTAAAGTGACACCTGCAGACTCAGGCTGGGGATAACGATGCACTGAATCAGACAGTGAAGCGGTGTAAAGGCACACCCCTGAGCCTACATGACAGCATAAATCAGAAAACCCAAGTCCTTACTTTGATTTCTCAATAAGCTCAGGGATCAGTACCTTTGAGGTGGTTTCCTTCATAACACCCCTCAGCCTCCAACTTTGCTGACACCAAGCAGTACTTCTTCCTCTGACAGCTTCTGATTCCACCCCCACCCCCCAAGGTTGATGAAAATGACAGTTTTCTCTTTATCTGGAAAGACTAAAGCAGCACAGGGAGGGAGAGAGAGAGAGAGAGATGAGAGTGGAGGAAAGAGATGAATAGAAAGATGGCAAATGATGAGGAGAGAGAAGGAAAGAAACAAAATAGTGTCAAAAGAAATAAAAAAAAACTCCTGCTGGCACCACAAGGTCAATAAATCAGCTTAAGCTGTGCTTGAGTTGCTGCACTGCGTGATCTTAGCACAGTATGTCTATCAGTATATGGCAGACATACTGTGCTGACGATAGTATGTCTGTGTCAGTACATGGGTTTGCCCTTGTGAGAATCCATTTGTGTTCAGTTTGTGTACCTGTGAGCACTTGGTTCATCTTTCCCAGAGCATGTACACCGTAATGTTTATGTATTTGGGTGGATATACAACCTTCAACACATCTCCAGAGCATTTGATCAAACCCAAGCAAGCTGGATAAAGACAGAAAGCAAAGGAAAGCCTGTTTAGTCAGTCAGGAATGTTCTTATTGGCTCAGGGTAGCAGCTCTACAAGCTGCATGATTTCAGGAAACAGGATGCATGGAAAGGCATTCTATAATCTACAGAACAGTTGCTGCACAAGCCTTCTTGGCTGCTGCCCATGTGATGAAAATAGTCTCAGACCGTCCCAATTGAACAGTGTCGTGCATAGTGTGGCCACGTTTTTGCAATATTTGTCGAAATGAGCTTGTCCTCCTTTTAGATAAACCTTAATAGGAATAGAGTGAAAATGCTTTTCCACAGACATCACACAGTATTTTATCTGAAGTCCTTAATGATTTCTTTCCAGTGCCATTCTGCATTCTACAAACCTACATCATATCCTTCTCAGCCCTAATAAAGCTTTCTGTATGTCTGCGATTAAACAGGAGAATGATGCAGCTGGTAAGAAGTTGACATTAATCTTTTCCGCTCAGCCCTCTGAAAATGTCTGCTGGTCCAAGGCTGTATAAGCATGGAACAGACGAATAAGACATGAGAAGGGTTTTTCCTATCGTACAGGCAGTTTTCTGGGTGCCTTAACTATTTAAGGTGAAAAAATAACAAAATCTGCAGGTGCACCGGTGCACTGTTGACCACCTCTAAGCAGGCTGGTGGTGGACAGAACAAAAATGGACAGTTTTAACACAACATTTCCAATGACATTACCCTGTCATGAAGAAAATCACCCAAATTTATTTGCAGATAAGTGCAGATAAGTCTTATGCATAAACAGGCTTTGGGACTACCTCTCCACACAATTATTGACATGTTCCATATGGGTGTGAATCCCACAGGGACAGTTGACATGAATCGCCACCCCCTGAAGTGGCCTCTCAATTATTGCGCACAAGCTTATGCAGCATAAGGACCATGTGTGCGTGTTTAGACTCTGATTCAATGATTTCCATGACATGCTGTATTTTTTCACTTATGTGGTTCTACCTTGTATTTCAGCTCCAGCCATCCTTCTCTGGTTGGCTGGAAAATCCTGCACCCACTCCTGCAGAGAGTACTGGTGGATGTGGTGATTACCATCCTAGTGGGCTTCACCTGGCCCCAGATGATCTGGTCCCAAAATAATATATTGATTGAAAGCTCCTTTGAAGATGGCCTTTGGAGCTCCCTGTCTTTCATTTGAATAATATCAAGTCCTCCTCAGGAGTACAGGCTTTGAAATGCTAACCATGGGTTTGCCTCAGTCTGTGGCTGAAACACTCCTACAAAGCCAGGCTCTACTAGCTATGGCAGCCCATTGTCGGGGAGAGCCTTTGTCATAATGCAACTCTATACCTCTCCTGCTTGCTGCAGAACATCCTCCACTGGCTGCTATAAAGGCAGCTCGTGTTAGGCTTCAGACACTGGCAAGGGTCACAACTTAATAGCAGATTCTAAAGATGCCCATATGGTGACTCCCTAGCTTCAGAGTTAGGCTATTTCTCCAGCTACAAGCCACTTCAAAATGTGTTCCTGTTAAGGTTAAAGAGAGACTCCAAGCAGATATAATCTCTACTGTACATAACCAAACGCATAATGAGTGAGTGGTCACACCAGTGTGGTCCACCTCAGCGGCCCCTTGGGGTCACTCCTCGTACATATGGAATGTATACATTAACTGTCTGAAAGGTATGGAGACATCAACAGTCACTTTGTAACAAAATGGTATGTTAAAGACAAGTGAAGCAAACAACATGACCTTTAAAGCCGTCATCTTAGCAAATTCTTCTATCCATGAGTAACCATGGATTGAATGAGTATGACTGAGTAAGTATGTGGTTGGAGGCATTCACAGTTGATGATGATGAACATCATGCAAATCAAAAAAAAGTATGCGCCTCCTTTTCAGCTTGAGAAAATGAACTCTGACTGCGCGTGAACTCTTATGCAAGTGTGACCCTTGAACCCACATGCCCTGTGGTGCATTGCGTTTGAGGCTATAGTTATTGTGCATGATGCATAATGCTTTATGGTCAAATATATCCTCATAGTACAGGGTTTTATGGTTTGCATGGTTTGCCATTTTTTGAAATTTAAGAATTATTAAATTTTTTTTAACCAAGGCTACCACTTAGTTAAAGGAGCCCAAACCCATGGCGTCGGTACATGACCTGAGACTCTAACTTGTGTTACACATTACACCTTTAGAGTTGTATAAACACACACTTTATTATCTACCTCGTTTCCCAACCATGCCACAAAACTATGTATATAAAAAAACCAAATGGTTTTGTTAATTATGTTTTAGAGGAAATGTTGTTGTACAGGTACATACTAGAACTGCAGCGATTAATCAATTAATTGTTCAGTCAATCAAGACCAAATTAATGGACTATTTTGATAATCAAATAATCGTTTCAGGCTTGATTTGAATTTGAATTATTAAACATTTTTTGGTTCCAGCTTTTTAAATTGCAGGATTTACTGCTTTGCTTTGTCATTATTGGCAGTAAATGAAGAGTCTTTGGGATTTTACAAGTGATTGGAGTAAAGGATGAAAAAAAATACATGATGAGTATTTTTCATGTATTTTTTCTTATAATTTATAGGCTAAAATAATAATTAATTGCACCTCTAGCACTTACAACTGTCCCCGCTGCTACAGCAAAACAGTCTTTGTGAGCTTCATGAAGCATAACATAACAATAATGACACAGTAAAGATGACAGGATATCACATATGTTGCTATATCAGATGGACCTGTAAGGATTTTCTCTCTCTCAGTCTTTGCTTATTTTTTTGCCTCTCCCTGTCTGTAACCCCTGGAAACATTTAGCATCAAAAATTGATTCCTTTTATTACTCTCTCCTTCTCTCTCTCCCCATTCTCGCAACTTTTTGCACTTATAGCACAGCCCTGAACTGCCTTAATCATCAGTGCTAGCTCATTGGTGATGGTGGTTGCATTTTTGGCCTGCGGTAAATTCCACAGTCGAACACCAGTGGTTAGAAACTGCTTCTTCCCCTCTGACACGTGCTTGGTTTGAGGCGAGGATGAGAAAGAAATAAAGTACACACAAACAACAAGCCATTACATGTTTTCTTATAGGAAAATACTAGAAATTGCCTCATGAATTAGACAAATAACATCACATAATGCTCAGAACATTGTGGACTATTTGTGAGTTAATATAAATCAGCATTATTACCTGCAAGGAAAAGAACAAGATAAAGGAGTTCATGTTATCCTGGATCTTGAGCCATGCTCACAAACATCAGCGGAGCACTTCAATAAATCATTATTTCAGGATGTTTGGAGCAAAGTAAACATGCTTAAGCCTAATGTTGCGTGGTGTTTATGGGCGCTACTCATTTGTCAGCTGCGTCAGTTTTTATTTTTGCACACCGCTGATCAATGGCAATGTCTTGGGGTGGAGTTGTTCCAATACTGGGGACAAACATACGTGTCAGATTAGCATTTTCAGTTTTGTTAATGATCAGCAGTTTACATGCAGAACAGTTTTCCACACTATGTCGTTCATCTTTACCTGCACAGCACTTTCACTTGCAGGTCAAATGGGTGATTTTATTTACACAGCTTATTCACCTCATATACCAATCAACATGAACACAGGAAATAGAGTCCAGGGATTCCGGTTCTATACGATAACGTTTTGTTTACGTTTCCTTGCAAATTTGTATTTATATTAAAATAATTTTTTACCTTGTTATTATAGTGAATGTGATTTGAATGAATGGGATTTTAGGCTCACATTTTTCCTCATAAATCTTGACATCATGATTTTTGTAGGCTTTCTTGGCTCTTGATTGCTCCGTCACTATTTCTTTGTCTGCATTGATTGCCCTCCGGGCTCTCTGATTTGAATCCCCTGGCTTCTGTCTACTCCTCATATGTCACTCTGATGAATAGCTACTGCTTCCCATACCAATCAATTGTTAAAAAAAAGAGAAGCAGTTTATTTTTTATGTATTCTGAAAAATTCAAACAATCTTGCAACAAAGAGAGAAATGCACATGTTTACTCATCTCGGTTTGTTTGTGAAAAGGAACAATTTTAACCAAATTGTTATTGAATGCATTAGAAAAAGACAAGATATTTAATACCAGTTTTTCTTTATTTCTGATTATATTCATTCAGGTGTAGTGGTTAGTACTGTCGCCTCACAGCAAGTAGGTTGTGTGTTTGATTCCTGGCCGGGTAGGGGCCTTTCTGTGTGCAGCTTGTTTATTGTCTGCGTGGGTTCCCTCTGGGTGCCTCAGCTTCCTCCCACTGTCAAAAATCATTCAAGGGTTAGGTTAATTGGTTACTCTAAATTGCCCGAAGGTGTTAATGTGAGTGGGAATGGTTGTATATCAGCCCTGCAATGAACCAGTGACCCAGCTTTCACCCGGTGACCCTGTGATAGACTCTGTGACCCTACCTAGGATAAGCAATAGAAAAATAAATGAATAAATATATTTATTTGATACCTGCAACAGGTGCTAAAAAATGTGGGACGGGTCTGTGTTTATCATTGTGTTTCTTCACTTTTTCTTTTAACAACACTCAATCAGTTTGAAAAGAGAGGACAGTGTTGAAGTTGTGAAATTTTTCTGTTCTGCCTCCTTCTTGCTTTGACATATGAGTCCAGTTGTTCATCAGCCAGAGGTCTCCGCTCTTGTATTTTTTCTTAATTTAGTGGTGTTGTGTGTGTGTGTGTGTGTGTGTGTGTGTGTGTGTGTGTGTGTGTGTGTGTGTGTGTGTGTGTGTGTAGTGTGTTTAGTCTATTTGCATTACAGAGTTGAGATAAGAGGTTTAGATTAAGACAGTGCAGGAGGGACCATGCAGATAATAGAAGTAAAAGTACATCTTGGACTGAGAGTTTGCACAGTGAACTGGGAGCAAAACTGAAAAAAAAAAAAAAAGTTTCCATGTCATTGCATAAACCTGTACAATGACCTGAAGGCCTCATGATGTGAATCTTCCATACAGTAAAACGCAACATGTCGCTTTATCCTCCAGTTACTAGATAGGCTAACATCTTGTTAGCTTATTGGATTGTTAAGTATAAGTTAAGTATAAAATTAAAGTCAAAATTGAACTGATGATGAAACTAAATAGTGGTGGTTTTCTTTTCTCTACCACATACTGGTATTCACTGGAGGTGATATTTTTTAATGCAAACTAGATCTTTCCCTTCCCCTTCATCATATTTCATGTATGCATGTTCACATATCCCGACATGAAATTTGTGGCCCTGGGGATTTGCCTTTTAACCTGACCTCTCTCTCCAAATAGAATTCACATGCCGTGGGAACCGATGGCTGCATGGAAAAGTGCTCAGCTGTGTGGAAACCGTGCGGTAAAATATACAGCTTGCATAGCTGTGAAAATCAGGTTGCATTGGTGTGGATATGTATTATATTTCAACCAGGAGAGACCAGAATGAAGAAGATGCAAATGTTTATTGAACACACTAAATGATTAATATGAGTAAGATTCTTTGGCGCTTGGATTCTATAGAGAGATTGTGATTGATGGCCGTCTTCCTAAGCATTAGCACTATAGATCCCCCAGTAGAGTCCAGACACTGGTGGTTGTGGCGACTGATGACTCTGCTGAGACTGGAAATGATGGAGCTGGTGGAACTTCCAGAATTGGAAGGGCTGTCACTTCATGGTATGCTGATCATGAAGTGACAGCCTGGCCAAAGCAAAGGTGATCTGAGTGATGTTAGAGAGAAGAGTGACTATTGAAAGTTAACACAATTTATTATGGTGGGCATGCAGATAGTCTTCCAAACTAAACTTTCGCTAGAGCTCCATTGTTTAATTATTCCATGAGGAACTCATAAAGCACCTCTGAGAGTCATAGTCATGCACACATGAATGCACATAAGACAGTTTTACCATTTTATCACTTAGTGCCTAAAGGACTTCGATGGATCTGAACATTATATAAAACCCTCTATTAATGTTACAAGCCCTCAAGTGAATTGATTTAATCAAGCTTCAACATGTCCATATTGATTTTCTAAGGTTATGAAGAGGTAATAAATGGATGCAAATGACCCAATCATCTCATACTACAAGAAGTACACACTTGTCAGAATTTGCCATCTAATATGTGCACCAAGGTAAAGTTTCTTTTTTTTTTTTTTTTAAATTAACCATGTCCTTTTTTTGGTCTATCTGCAAGTCAAAGCAGTCATCTTGCATCAGGCTGATAACTAACATCATATGACAAATGTTCCCAATGAAAGCACATGTAAAGAATTGTGTGGCAATAAAAGATGAACCAAATACTGATCAAAAAATATCTAAAACACAGTGATACTTTATCTGATGTACTTCTGTATTCACCTCGACATGCTGAATGTTTGATGTGGATAGTTACTTGTGTCAGGTTTGAAAATGAATGTTTGTTTTGACCTTTTGTGACGCAGAACGCGTGCCGATTTTGACTCCCTGCAGTTATATATTTGTCCAGCACCTCCCTCTGCCGCCTGCTGTGAAAAATCAGACAACTACAACACTCTTAATTAACCATCTACAGTTCGATTAGAAGAAAAGAGAACAGAGGAGCTCCAGAGTGCTCAGTAAACATGGAACATATTCACAGGCTGGGCCAAAACCACTGCTAAACCCTGGGGCTGGGGAAGAAAAACAAGAAGGTAAAAATCAGGGAAAGACAGGCAGCTAAACAGCAAAATATAGTTCTTGCCTGGTGATGAGGCAGCTAATGTAGATTTTTTGAAGACAGATGTGGTCAACATGGTCAATACATGAGCAATATTAGATACGTGACACACTCAGATGCGTCATATGGCGACATTTCAATGTTGGCTGTGGTGAAATGTCAGCTTAAGGATGAAAGAGGCCAGTTCTCTGGCCTGTGGGGAGAACGGCAGGTTTAGGTTCAAAGCCGAGTGAAAAATATGTGACCTACTGGCCTTTTACCCGCGCCTGGTGTACTGTACATTACACTGGAACTCATCAGCATAACATCATAGCTGTCCGCGAGCTACTGTACTCTGCTGTGAGAAATCTAGATTGAAGCTGCATTTATCTGAAAGCCGATGAAGTCTGGGTTCATTATGATCAGAGTGTCTTTTCTATTTACAGCAAATCAAATGTGGATGCAGAGTTATTGAAGTGAATATGTGTGGAGCGGTGCAGCCCGATAATAACAACAACATCTCTTCCGTGAGAAATCCTGTTCATACGCTGAAAGAATGCAAAAGAAGAAGTGATCGTCGATTCGTGTGATCGGTGATTCACATTCCGCTACTGTACCGTTGCCAGCACTGGCAGACAATTATCTTTAAATGTTACTGATTACAACCTGAATGAAGCAGCTGGCCAAAGGTTCCCCCTGCATAAATGCTTTCTTTTGTAACTAGGACACAAACATTTAGAATTTTGAATGACTCCAACATTTTGAATGTTGGATTAAAATCCTTCAATTTCGACAATTGTACAAGTGGCTAATAGGCAAATCCCCACTATTATGGATCAGATAAAGTTATGCATTGATTTGCTTTCATCTTTGCTGCGGTTTGTCGGGCCAGCAGTGCAGACCATAAATAATTATGCTGTATTCACATGGCAGGATCAATTTAGAAAATAAGAGAAATAAGAGCATTTTACAGTCATATGCAATACTGCATATATACATGAGATATAAAATAATTCAATTGATTAATACATTTTATTCTAAACTTGGTAAACAAACAAGACATCACCAAGGCAACACATTCTCATGTGCGGTTCATTTTGCCGTCCTGCCGTTCTGCAGGACTGTTTGTTGCTTCGCGATCCGTCCAGGAGGTGTCAGCTTGTCGTCGGCCGTTTAATGCTGGATTCCTTGTGAATTCAGCATAAATCAAGCTTGTCATTTTTTCAAATATGTTTTGCCATGTATAATCATCAACCTCCACGTAGCAGCGATTCAGTCAATGTACAGTTGAGCAAAAATATCTCAATATCAGAACTGCTCTAATTTTTTTTTTTTCTTTTTTTAAGTTTAGACATGCGAGAAGAGCTGACAGGCATTTTTTCATCCATGTTTTGATGGGGTTTTTTTGGGGGGTGGGGAGGTTCAGAAACAAGCTGTAAACAACAGTAACATATCTTCACCTCATAAAGCTGACATCTGTGTCAGCAAACCATCACCTTCACACACTCAGTACAAAAGTAGAATCATGATCATTTGAGATTCTTCCTATTTGATTAATGGAAGTCCATTAGTCTCTCTCCTTTTAGCTTGAATTTCTCCCCACTTACATCTGAGGATATATACTGTATGAGCAGCTCATCAGTTATCAATCTTCTGTAGTGATCCCCTAATGGCACATCCTCATGCAGAGGGTGGACTGCTTGGCATTACAGGGGCACAGGTCAAGGTTGACATGTCGCAGACATGACTTTGGTGTCACATTGAAACCAAGCATCAGTAGTCATTTCCTAAACCATGTGCTATTTATGCCTAAACTCAACCACAGTGATGCAAACCTGGTGCTGTAGAGACATGTGGGGCACAAGTCTTTTGCATATGAATCCCTGCATGCCAAAAGGATGGCTTAGAGCGGGGGTGTCAAACATCCGGCCCGTGTGCCAGAAGCGGCCCGCCAGGGGATCCAGTTTGGCTCTTTAGACGATTCTAAAAAGTTAAAAGAAAAACACATATTTCACAAATAATCGCACTACTCCTGTCTGTCCACTGGGGGCGCTATCCCGTAAGGGTGGTGGAAACCCCTTTTCCGGAGCACTGATGACACTTCAAGCTAGTTGAATGCTGCACGTAGGAGCCATGTTGGAAAATGGAGCGGTCTAAATTTTTGGACTCTAAAGGGAGACGCGTGGATACAAAGTTTCGTTTCGTTTCGTTTTCTGTGTCAGGTTCTAATATTTGAATTGCACTGTTTTGTCTTGTAGTTTTTTTGTGCCTCTGTAGAACCACTGTCTGAATGGAGAAACTGGGACATGGTAAAAATGCTGTAGTTTCTTATAAGACAAGCTTTTCAGCTGTTTTGTAGGTTGTTCATTAATGACTACCTGTTGTGTGTCCGTTGTCTAATGACAACTCCAAATTCTACCGTCTGTGTCTGGATGTGCTGTAAGGGGAGTGGCAAAATGTTCATAACTGACGAGCTGAGCCGAGAACAGGTCATAGCTTGGAAGTGTGTTCAGTAAGCGGTTTCTAACTTTTCTTTGTATTACTGTGGCAAGCCTAAATCAAAGCTTTCTCCCGAAAAACCCCTGATCTGACCTGGAAACAATGCTGATGGGAGTGTAGAGTGAACGAAAACAGGAAAGATGTGGCAAAGTTGGAGACCTTAACATCAGGTCTTATTTGTTGGGCGACCACGTGCGGCTGGCGAACGGTTGTCAAAGCTCTCAAAATCTGATGCGAGTACACTTTTCACAGGCAGGGATAAAACCCAGTAGATCTTATTCTGGTGGCATGACTGTGTGCACGCTGTGTTTTATTATTCATCTGCCCTTGCAGCTCATCCCTGTTAGTGAACATCTCTTAAAAGACCAAGCAGACACGTGGCTCGTGAGCTGTGTCCAATTACGTCAACATGTCACCTCGAAAACCCTCTGCAGCTAATGGGCTTCCATCAGCATAACAGATAGCTTGCTAAATATCAAACACGAGGACATGTGAGAGAGGAGACGGCACGATATGAATGATTTTACAGAGGATCATTTAGATGGAGATGTTTTGGTGCACCAGACAGATATGAATGGATCAAAGAGTTAACATGGTTCACTTTACAAAATCATTAAGCTGTGTTTTCTTTAGATTATGATCTCTCCCCAGAGAATTGTTGAGAGTTAAGATAATCAGTAATTTATGCTGTGTCTATCAGCTCATAGGCTAAGCCGACCTTACTGCAGCGGCTTGATTCTCTCCTGAAAGAAACACTTCACGTCTTTGCTCCAAACCTCTGACATCAGCAGTGCACTGGGGTGAATGATGGGGATGTATTCTTCAACAGCACACTGTTCACAACTGTCTGTGAGGCTCTGACATTTTGATTTTGGTGTCATGCATAAACTATGTCAGGAAATGTTCCACTCTCTGTCACGGTTTGTCGGCCGTAACAAAGAACATAAGCACATATACTGTCCTCAAAAATCTTTATCTCCAACCATCAATTTTATATACTTTAACAGCGACCCCCACCTTCTCGCAGAAAATAGCCCTGAGTGTATTTTTCAAAGTCCATTAACCTATGAAGGTGGCTGTATGATGAAGAGCCCCTCTACATGACAATCCCTCCGTCTAAACAAAAACACATCTGAACTGTTTCATCTAAGTAGCAGCACTCAGACGGCTTCGTCAAAAACCATGTGGTGTAAGCGTAGGTCAGCTGTCAAGATTAAGTGGAAGTGATACCTAAAATATTATATATATGTAGATAGATAGATATTTTATCTTCATTGGAAATCTTAGCTAAGCCAATAGAGGTGGTAAGTTGTCATTTTACGCGGGGAAACTGTTGGTTACAGAGAGGCAGTCATGGCAGCTTAGGTCCGATGTTTGAAAATAAAGTTTATGATACTGATTTAATGTTCTGCTGTATTGAGAAAAATACAGCTGAAAAGCAAAAAACAACAAAAAAAAAATTTGTAAAATAAAACAGTTTTACAGTAAGTTTGAAGTTTTTACAGTTTCCAATCTATTTTCCGATCAATTCTGATCAAGTCAATTGTCAAAATTCTTGTTGTAATCTATTAAATGATTGCTTATTTAGTCATTTTCTCAGAAACGGCCTTGTTACAAATAGTGTCACTGTTTGATTTAGTCTGTCTCATTTATAGTCAAAGCTGGGGCGTATAACTTATTTTTGCAGTCTTTGGAGAATATTGCAATTCAAGTAATCTGAAAAAAAGATATCAACCCATTATAAAAATGTTAAGCCAATCATGGGTCATTTCCCAGGTAGCCATCAAACTCCTCTCTTGGCTCTATTGGGCAAAATATTAGTGAGCTTTGGCCCATTTAATGTTGACTTATTTGTCCCAGATTTAGCTGTTGCAGACACGGGCCTATCCTGGCTGAGACGGCTGCCGAACAAAACGGTGGCCAGCACCAAAACAGGTTCTGGCCTGTTGATGGTTCTGGCCAATTAATAATCATCATCTATTTTTAACAATAAGTGCATGTTTGCGACTACATGTAGCAACATAATTGAATAAATGCATGTAATGTCATCATTTAAGTTTATACTTTGACAAATTTTGTTCATAATGTAGTATATCATTGTCAGGGTCCTGTAGCGTAAAGTGTCTGTCTGTTAGGGTCATTCGGTGTTTCCTGTTTTACTTTGAAGTTTTGTTTTGTGTCTAATCCCCCATGTCCTGTCAAGTCCTCTTCCGCAGGTGTGTGTGATTACTTCTCCTTCCTAATGGGTCTCACCCGTGTCTAATTGTCTACCCCTCCTTGTGTATTTAAACCCTGTGTTCCTTTTCTCCTGTGCCAGCTTGTCTTGTGAGTTCCTTGTGTTTTTGATCATTACTTGTACCTTGACTACTGAGTTTGCTTATTCCTTAAACTGTATTTTTTCCATCTAGTTAGATTTTCCGGTGTTGACCTAGTTTTAGTAAAACAACTTTGATTCAGAACCTCCCTGTGTGCCTCTGCCTTATTGAATCCCCCAGATCCTGTACCTGATAATCATAAGACAATGATTCCATT
>KV751335.1:4631549-4652718 GCA_001698575.1 Mola mola
CAGCAAATTTTGCTACTTCTAAAATATAAAAAATGTTATATAACCTCATGGGTTGAGAAATTCCTAAGAATAATGGTCTCATAATTTTCTCAGGTTAATGCTTTTATGGAAACTAGTTTATCTAAGCTCACTTTCCAGAAATTTCAAGGTTTGAACCCTATTGACATCTTCATTCCAAATAACAATTTTCATTATAGTATTATGCATAACTTTATTCTTGCTATAATTTATGGTAGCTATTTCTTCAGTGTGCAGTTTCTGTAATAACTGAGAAACTGAATCAGTTTCTTACTTATTCTCTAGTTGCTCTGTTTTATCAGAGCAGTCCCGTTCCTGCAAAGCGCAGTTTGACTCAAACTGTACACTTAAAATGTAGCTGCTGTCTTCTTGGCAAATAGAGTGATTCAGACCACATTTTTTGGTGTTTCATATAATACGTTTGCCTAATTTTATAGTACAGACTGATGTTGTCTGGTACTTTTATTTAAGTTTTGGACAGTGACGTTTGTCAGTGCGATTCAGGTTCTATTATCATGCCTTTTCCCTTCTCAGCGGATTGAAATTTCGTCTCCCACTTACCACTGAGGTAAGTGCATCATTTTCCGATTGCCATTAGATATCAAATACATTTAAGATGCTAAATTCATCCAGCTGGCCAGCAGAAATCTCAATAGGGAACCGTTAAATTAGATTGCAAAGAAAATCAAGATAGCTTTGACCTGGAAAATGCTATTATAGGCTGTTTCGCTCTTGAAACAAGCTCGTGATTTTATAGTTTGTTTTCTTATTTAGCAAGCTCGATACAGCTTAGCTGACCAGCCTACAAGAGGGAGCATTAGGGCAATCACAGTTATCTTGAACTGAGTCAACATGTAATCTCAGTTAAATCAGGAAGTGCAAAAAAAATTTCCCAAATACTGGGAAACTCACAGAAAACACTCGTAACATGTAATGAGATGGCAGGACTCAGGTAAAAGGCAAGAGGTAATCACAGGAGGGAACAACAAAAAAACCCAAAACGGTACAAGGAAGGAAAAATAGAACCTTCAAAATAAATCAGGAAACACTGGAAATGAACCCTCCTGAACTTAATAAACTTATCACTAAAAACCCAAAAGTCAACAGTGGACACAGAGCTAACTCAGGATTGAACCTGTCAAAGTAAAACATGACATAAACTCTCGACCATAATATAAGAAATGTATTTTAACACAAATTCCCAACAAGCATAAACTGTTTGCTTTCTGTCAGAAAGCTACCTGGAAGCTGCCTGACAGAAAGCCTTCAAGGCTAACGTCATGTGCAACATAATTCTGTACTGGAATATTAAGGAAAACACCACCCTCGGAGATTCCGAGGGCAAGCCATGTGTGAATAATTGCTCTTTGGAGGAGGGGGCTTTGTTATACAGAGAATGAACCCAATAAAAATGGGGTTTCCATAAGTGGGTGTCAATATTTCAGGGATGATAGTGTCTCTACAAAGCGCCATCCCGTCATCTCTGCAGGAAGATGTATAACAGATGGAAAGGTCTTAAGTGATCTCTCTGAAACACGTGGCCATATCACTGTCTTTCAGAAAGACCATCGACACTCTGGGGCTTTCTGTGCTGCCATCAGGCAGGTAGATTGATTCCACCCTCAGATATTAATCGAGATATTGACTGTGTGCTGTCTACCTGCCTGTTTGAGTCAGAGAGGGAGAGTTTGATAGACACAGAATCAGTGGGCTCAATGATCTACAGCTTGGTTAGATCCTTATTTCCCAGAGTTCATAGCTCTCTTCCATCAACCTGCAGGCAGGGAGCCAAGCCTCTGCTCTCTCTTTCTCTCCGTCATGTAGGAAAGGTAAAAGGCTGCCTCCCTCTCAACAGGTCCTATGTTGTATAATTTCACTTTGATCTGCTTTTTCTGTATTCCTTATCTTTGATTTCTAATGTGGATTAAGCTGTGTTCATTTTTTTTATTGTTTTAGAGGAGCCTCAGTTTATGAGTAAGTGGCTTCAATCGGAGGTTAAAGAGGTGAAAATATAGAAAATGGGAAGAAAACAACCTTATTAGAAGAGGCATGAGCCAGCACTCACCTGCAGGCAAACAATCGTGCACACAGAAGGCACAAGCAGTACTTGGTCTCCTTCTCACACTGTCAAACTGACTCATTTGGAAAAAAAAACCCAAAATAAAATTAGCCATTTTTAAATAATCTCCCCTAAAGCAGATAGCAAAAGGTAGGCTTTTATTTTTTTCTCTGCTCACTCTGCTGTTGGCAGGTTGGTGCAGCTGGAGCAGGTGTGAGTTAGTGAAACAGGGCCAGGAGCGTGATGCAGATTAGCAGGTCATTGTATCCAGCTGTAATCCCTGTAGCTGAAATGACACGTCAATGACACACACATATGGCCAGCACAGCTGCTGACAAAACTGGTGGAGTGGATTCCGTGAAAGGGGTAGTATGAGGTAAGCAATGATGATGCTTTCAATACTGGAGGGGAACTTGGCTTGTTGAACAAATACAGCAATTCTTAACATTATACTTGCATTAAGTCCAATTTAGTTTGCTTATAACAAGTTACATTCTGAATAGAAGAGAAAGTAATGAAAATGGAATGGTGCATGTTTCTTGCACTGCCACTGATTGTTTATTCATTTCTTTAGGTTATAGATGTGTTCAGAGGAACTGTTATTAATCGTAATCAGACTTAGAGGGAGGGCGGCAGTGTGCACATACTTGGTTATTCATGTACAGACACAATTACGCTAGACGCTATTTGTTTTGCTTAAGTACAAAGTTTGGGACATTTATGTCCAAAACATGTATACAACACCAAATACAATGATCTGACCATTTTTTTCTTTTTTTACGAAGATTTAATTGAATACAGTAGACACGTGCAATATTTAATATTAACCCTAATAAAATTATATTCTATAACTATACACTGGTTAGCTTCAACATTAAAACCTATCTGTCAGGATATGGACGGGGGACCTCATAGGCCAGGGTTCTACATCCTGTCCCTGAAGCCATACCTGAATGGTATTGTGGCCTAGTGGGGCACATTTTCCTGCTGGGGGATGCAGCGACTGGGAGTGACCTTATCTAATGATATTTTGATGGGTGTAACATTTCAGAGTAAGATCCAGGTACTTTCACAGCAGGACAGTGCATTGTGTCAAGGTGATCATTGGTATTTATTTTTCTTGAGAATGGTTTGAATGTTCTGGTTTATTGGTGTATGCTCATTTTGAATTCGGTGACTGCAACACATGCCAAAAAACTGGGACAGAAGCAAGGTTATCACCTTTTCTTTTAGGAGCACTCAGTGTTCGGGAAGAGACGACACTATTGTTAAGGGTTTGAAATTGGAATTCTCTACCAATCTTGTTTAGTACTGTATTTTACATAAGTTACTCAAAAGTCTGTGGTGACTTTCAGGTTCCAAAACCTTTCAGCATTAAAGCTGCTATATGCAAGATTTTCAACCTACAGCACCAAACAAGTGTTTGCTATGTAAAGATGCAGAGGAGTAATGGTGTCCTGCGTGGCCACATTCCCTCTGTGTTTGTTAGGTGAGCTTTTCAGTTCTTTGTTTTGGTACCTGGGCCGGCTGCGCGTGCACCGTTTATTTTATTACCAGGGGCTTCGGATCATGGCTGTTGCCCCCGGACCCGGATAAGCGGCAGAGAACGAACGAACGAACGAACAAACAATATATATAAATAATGACTTATTTCACGAGTACTGCATAAATAATTTACAACATTGAATCATGAATGTATTGTATCAACACAACCCTACAAACAGATACAATTATTTGCAATTGATAATTAATGTACTCTCTGTGTAGATCGGAATTGATCACACAACTCGAAATTTAAGATTTCCGATGAATCGAAGTTATATGAAATCAAAGCCTATCACACAGCTAATCATTTCCTTTTTGGTCGCTGGTAGCTATTTCTTTGATTGTCTGTAAAGAGACAAAGATGTACGTACTTGCCTCATCAAGTGATTGCAGTTCCATTGAAACAGCAATTCACAGAACATTTTTCTGCTTTGAATTTTGGAGTGAACGGGCCTTGAAAGTAAAATCTAAACTGGAGCAAGACAACATGGGCAAAAAGATAAAGCAGAGAACGCAGGAGCAACGGTTAAAAAGATGAAAATAATAGCTACTTGGTATTAATTTCAACGCTAACAGGTCCACTGGGATGCAGCCAGACAGGAAACAGTCGCTGAGTGGTTTCAACAGTCATCAGAGAACCTGAGTGCCTGTCTGGGACGTGTTTATCAAGCACATGCTGTTCATGTTCATGTGAGGAGACTTATGTTGTGACCTCATAAGCATTGTAAGTTGGAAAATTGTAGCTATGGACTTTTTTTGAAATGAAAACATGCAATAGTTTATTGTTCACTGTTCAACTCTAACTTGAATTTTAGATAAAGCGAAAGAAAAATAGTTCAACCACATGTAATGCTACACTGAGCCCACATATCCATTGAAACAACAACCCATTTATATAGATATAATAAGATTAATAAAATACATTTTCTGTGAAATGATGAAGTCTGCTTCATCAGGTGAAAGTGAATTGGTGAAATGATCTTCAGCATGTAGATTTTTTATTTGGTGTAATGAGAAAGATGTGTGCACACTGCGTTAGAAGCCTCAGTGACAAATGACTAAATGAGCTACAACGGGAGTCCAAATTATTCTGCAATTAGAAGTGTAATTATGGTTTCCTCACACAATCTGCTTGCTAGTCGGCTAGCAGCGTGAGGAAGCAGAGACGGAGTGAGCAACATGTTTTAACTACCAGTGCAAAAACAAGCACAAAATAATATTTAAAATCTACCTAAAAAAATATAAGTCATGAAAAATGTAATGAAATTTCCTACAAATGACCGCCAAATGACTTTTTTATATACGGTGTTGTTACACTGGGTTAAATCCATGAAAATAAAACCTATTCCATGGCCCTGGAGTAGCAATTTGTTCTCTAGTGTTTTTTACCTTTGGGTTATGCATTTGCACAAATTTGGTCCAAACTATCCAAGGTCATTGAAAGGATGTATGTGTGTAATATAATATTGATCCTGAGGGAGGTCATTCGTCTCTTCTGCAGTGGTACTGTAGCAGTGTTGGGCCAGGTGCAGAACAGCAGCCCTGGAGCTGATGTAGTGTTTCACTGGCTGACAAGGGGTCACATGGCCAAATAATACACTTAATATCCCCTCATGGTTTGTTTCTATTCTGACATAAAAAAGGATTCTGTGATTTGAATAATTTAGGTGAGTGGGAGTCCCATGTTTCATTCCCAACGTTGTGAGAGCAGCCTAGGAAATATACTAAAAAATCAGTGAGCATATTTCAGGGTCGATGTGACTGTGTGCCATGCTTACAGGTGCCCTTGGGACCCGTGCACTTCATGCCAATAATGACAGATGAGGGCTAAAAGGGTATAGCCCTACTGTCCCCACTCTGAGCTATCAGTGTCTGGCACTGGTCCGACACTGCCTTTAACAACTTGGACTCAATTTCAAAGTCCAAACTACACACCAGAGTTCAGAAAGCACGGTGGCCATTCACTGTTAGTTTATGTCACACTGCACACTGGCGTAGCCATGCCAAGGGTATTTTTTTTTGTCTGTCCGTTTGTGTGTGAACAATGTCATTCAAAATTAAATAATGGACAATTACTTTAATTAATTTAATATGGTGAAGATCTCAAGCTGATTATATTTTGGGATTTCTAGTACCAAAACTGACAGAATGACGGCCGGAGATGGGCATTTCTGCAGATGTACAGGGTTGCAGCCCAGTGGATGCCTTGTTCAATTACCTATCTTTTAAATTTCTGTTTTAAGATTACATATCTAAAGATCTTTAAAGGGGTAATTTCACAAATGTATCCCCAGTGTACCGACAACTGCTGTCACAGCTGCTGTCAGTTACATATCTCGAGTTGAGTAATCTTTGGTTGTAAACTGTTGAGCTGGTGGGCCCGTCATGGCTGCTGAAATCCAATTAAAAAAAAAGAAAAAGAAAAAAAAGAATCATGACTCCAGCACATTTGGGGTCAGACTTTTAATTGGACTTAAATTCACATAAATAACATCGGTTCATATATATTTTGTATATTATACAATTGTATATAATATAGATAGCCCCCTATGATTATAATCCTCTGGCTAAAATCATCTCTCTTGTCTATGGAAACAGAAAGCCTTGCACGACAGCAACGCTGCTCTTCTTGTGCTGTTTCTCAAGGTCCAAATGCCAAAAGGAGAGGAGTGTATTTCTTGTGAGTTGTAAAAAATAATTTCCCCAGTTACACAAACAGAAAAGCAAAGAGGAGGATCTATTGCATTGTCTCTAGGGTATTACACTGCACTACGAGGAGTTGGATAGCTATTGAAAATCATTCACTGTATATATTTTATTGTTTTGACTTGTGACACAAACAAAGAAAGAGCACTGCAAACTATCTGATATGCGTGGAAATGAACATTTCACGGCTGAGTGTTCTTGTCATGTTTTCTGTTATCTTGTTTTTTGCCTTTAAAAAAGGCAAAAGGAGGATCAAGAAGGAAGTGATGAACCTGCAGCAAGGTCACATAATCATGCAGCGACCCGGCCAAACACACTGGCACAGATAAATTGAGCATGTCAGCCCAGTTTACAAATCAACACATGGTCGTTTTGAGTCTGTGACCGACATTGTTCGACAAGATGGGTGGATGTCTAGTCATCAGGTAACAATCACTAGTCTCCTTGATATAAAAAAAAAAACCCTCCCATTGTACTCCTCCTGTGTTACTTTTGACTAGTGGATTGTTTAATAGCCTTTAGCTCTCAAGCAATCAATATCTCTTTATAAGCAATCATGAGAGACCCATCACACAGCTGCCCTAAATGAGTTTAACGTCCCAGGATCTTTGCTTTAACTCACCAACGAGTAGCCACTATTCAAGCAAATCCTAGCAATTCAAATGTAACATGATACTCAACGTTAGGCGCATAAGTGCTGATGTGTAAAGGAAATAAAAATTGTCTTGAGGTGTCAGGTCAAATGGAATGAACTCTAGCATCCCTCCCAACCGTTTCCTGCCACACACCCTTCAAAATCTGCATAAACTATGATACATATTTGATTGTCTAAACCGGAGCCGCCTCCTGAATGTCAATCCATGCAGTCTATTGGCCACACAAGGTCGTCAAGTCCCACTCCAAAGCAAACAATGGATGCAGCTTCAGCTGGTCCTTGAACGGAAGGGTGACGAAAAGTGTGTGAGGTCGAGCAAATGTGAGGGCGAGTGAGCGTCCGATGAAAAAACAAGATATGCTGAGCTATTAAAAAGTACCCCGTGAACCTCTGTGGGATCCTGCAACGTTTCATGCACTTCTCAAGACAAGGCCAACTGAATGAAAAACATTCGTGTGCGCGTAACAAATCACAGAGCAGAACACAATCATGCCATGACGTCGCAACAGACAGAAAGTTAAAGTGTTTACCCCCCTCCCCCCTTCCCTGAATAGCTGACAACAGTGAAAAATTTTTTTTTTTTTAAAAGTATTAGTTAATCATAAATTCATCATGATAGAAATCGCACAAATATCATCACAATCATATCCCTTTTTCTAAACAAGATAAAGATACTACACGCTATCATAGAGAGTCATGGGGAGGGAAAGTCACCGATTGAACATAAAAAAAAAAACAACCTTTTGAACGTTACAGCAGTGGCAACGGATTATTGCAAAATACAGACTAAGCGTTAGCAAAACAAAATAATATTTTCACACATTTTATTGCAATAAACCGCATTTATTACGGTTTATGTCTGTTACCATATTTAGTCAGTGACTATAAATTATTTCCTAAATACGAGCAGCAGCTGGTTGTTGACTTTCCCCCCTCATCACGTCTCTGCCACCGCGCGTCGTCCACTTTCATACTCATAGAGGGAAAATAGTGTTAGTTACAAAGTGCGTCATGAATATGTTTAGATAAAAGTAAATTATCTTTTTCTTTTCTCATAAATAACACTTTTTCCTTTAAGATTAATAAACCTCTTATTTTACAAGTTGAGTAGTCACATGATGCTGTGGTTTTGCTAACATCTGGGAGCGACGTTATTCATTACTTCCTGAAAATTTGAAGCCACATGTGTCAGAGACCTCTTCCCGCCGCCGAGGAAACAACACATGAACAGTGACAGCACACGGTTAACAAGGCAGTTAGCGAGAAGGTGGCAAAGCTCGCCCTGTGAACGGAACGCAGAGGACACAACACACGTAAAGGGATAAATACTTTTAAACATGTGTTTGCATTGTTGCTAAGAGTTGGATGAGAACATCCATACCACTCATCCCTCATTTGCACTATTTGATAGTTAGCTGCAGAAGCTAAAGACGGGAAAAAATCCAAAGAGAGTACAAGTTGCCAAATATACACTACATATGTGTGTGCATTTTTTGTGGTTTAAAAGGATGAAATGAACTGGAGGTATCAGGATGGTGACCTTCCAGTCAGCCCGGGTAACGTCACCAGGCTCATATTTAGCATGAGCCTACAGATGTTTCTGTGGTAACGATCATATAATCTAATTCTTACCAACAATGTAAATACCATAATTTTGTTAAATTATTACATTTAACTGCTGATTCTGATCAAATTTAAAATGTGTCAGATTTATTTGTTTTAAATAAATACACCATTGTCATACCACTTAATCTTACACTAGTAGACAGTACGGCTTGTCTGTACTCCAGAGCAAGCTGCTGTTGAGACTTTACCTGTTGGTTTTCTATCTGTAAACCTTGTTATGCTAGTTAATGTTAGTCATTTCTCGTTGCTGGAATCGTCACTTCCCCCGTAAAGCCCACATGCACCTCAAACGATACGGCCGATAACAAATCGTATCGAACATATTTGAAAATTACCGGGGTGGCCCCGATGAGTCTGCAAGCAGACCGGGAGGTATAAGACTGGATCGGTAGACCGCTCACACTACAGGATCGCTGGATAGTTGAGCCGTTCAGATCAGGCTCAACTCGGGAAGGCCCCCACAGACTGTCGGGAGGGGAGAATCTGACCCAGAGGCCCGTGTGAAAACACCATAAGGCTGCAGGTCAGAAACAGTGAAGGTGTTGTGCATGTTGGTTCACTGGAAAAACTCTGCCACAGTGAATGGAACAGAAACTTTATCAATTTCATGCCAATATGGCTGCCATGAAAAAGTTCTATTGACAGAATTACAGACCTGAAACTAAAGTTCAGAGGGCTGTAGTTAACAGATTATGGAATGGAATTTTTTCTACTTTGTTTTGGTTTTGCTATCAACTTTAATCAAGAAATTATGCAGTTTCACTGTTCACATGTTGTAACTTCAAATAGCAAACATTCCCTCCTTGGTACTCTGCCTAGGGACAAATCGGGAAGAAAATAAATGCCCAAAAAATGGTCAAGAAAATAAGATGTGCCCTGCACTCAGTAAGTTGGGCATCACAACAATTGTAGGCCTCCAACAGACCTTGTTTCCATTCACTGATGGATTTGAAACGTACTCGGTGGCTACAAACAGAGGACTGATAATTTTCCAGACTGGTGTGCATATTTCCAACAAATCCATAAAGCTGTGACAGCTCCACTCTTGATGCAGAGGACAGAACCCAACACAGTCACACTGTCAGTAACCTTTAGCTCCAAATCAACCTTTCAGTCCCGGGGCCACTGCTGGGCCTTCCTCAGTGGCAGGTCTTCATGCCTGTCAAGTATGGTGACTCCTGTCGGCACAGGCCCATCTGCTGCTGCTGCTCCTGAAAGTCAGAGGCGAGGCCGTCGACGAAGTCGGGGACAGGCAGACCTGAGAGGATCATGACGGACTTGTTCCAGATCATGAACGTGGGTACGACAGGCAGGAGGAAGGAGATTTCAAAGGTGTGGATGTGCTGGGAGTTCATGGCGTCATAGAAGGACAGAGAATTGTTGTCATAGTCTAGCAGGACGCCCAGCCGCCTCAGCTGCAGGCTCGCCTCCACCAGCATCTCCTTGCCGTCGTGGCGGACCATAAAGTTGTTGTTGCAGCGCGAGAACACCCATGAGGATGAATTCTTGCCGCTCCACTCGTTTTTGGGGGCTGATTTGTAAGCCACGCCGATGGCGTACCTGCAGGGATGAAAGATTTTTTTAAGGCTTTAATGATCTGAAAGTGCTGTCCTTTTTAATGATGACTTGCACAGTCAAGCAACCTAATGCTGAGGATAATCAAGATAGGCTTGGGCCCTTTGGGTCTTTCCTGCACGAGAAGGTCTACTTCAGAGCCAATTAGTGAAAAGAACATAAACAGGATAAACGCAAAAACTGCATGTGTCGAGTGTGTGTGTCTGCTGTGTGTTTGTATGTGTGTGAGCCGCCTAGATTTTAATTCCCCTGAAGAGAGCTATCTCGGTTCATCAAGCCTCCCTGCGAGCTTACATAAAGCACCACTCCGGCGCATGTGTTTCTTACCATGTGGACGCTCCCAGCAGGACCTCCCAGTAGTGACCAGCTGCGCCGTAGGAGCCTGTTCCGCTGAAGCGCTCCGGGGTGTGGCTCTTCTTCAGAGAGCTCTCGTCCTTCTCCATGGTCAGACAGTCGTTGGACAGACGCAGCTTTTTGTGGGCCGTCTTCGGGTCCAGTTTGAAAGGTTGACCTGGGGAGACGCAAGATTTTTTCGGGCTTTAAAACGAGCTATTACTGCGTTTTAGCAGCTAATGTGGCTAATGGTAACGATCGAGTAATAATCATCGCTAACATCATTATCGTCATTATCACTTTGATCAAAAAAATCACATGGATTTAAAACATTATGCAACATACATGGAAGAGAAGACAGAATGAAAATTTGCACCACAGAACGAGTTGTCTCCATTCCTTATTTCACCTTTATGATTCATATCAGAAGAATTCTTTTGACATAGTAATATTTTCCAGACTAGAACTGTCGGATTTCTGTTGTCTCAGCTGGTGCAGTGATCGCAGAGTCTGAAGTTCGGCAAGATGAAACTGGGGGTTAGATTAATTGGTCTCTCTAAATCGCCCGAAGGTGTGAATGTGAGTGTGGATGGTTGTTTGTCTCTATATGTCGGCCCTGCGATGACCTGGCGACTTGTCCAGGGTGACCCCGCCTTCGCCCTAAGATGCTGAGATAGGCTCCAGCGCCCCCCTACGACCCCTAAAAGGATAAGCTGTAGAAAATGGATGGATGGATCTGATCACATCATCTCATTAGTCCAGCTGCCTAGGAAGCTATGATTCTCTTGCCCACAGACTTGTTTTCTGGCCACTTGGGGCAGCAGAACAAGCTGTAAACACAAAATGACACAATGCCCAGTGAAACGTTTACTTTTTCGGTGTGGATTGTTCCTGGGTCGTGTAGCTTTATCGCTAAAAACAACTAGCTGTTGTAACTGAAGACAGGGTTGAAGACCACTGGTTCTTGTATGAAAAAGTGGGATTTATATAAGTCTCTACTCTGAAAAAAACTGTCTAATTACTGTACATCTACCTACGTTTTAACACAGTACATACAATGTCAGGTCACAGGATATTTTAACACCATTAGTGCTTCTTGTATACTCTGGTTTCAAGCACTTTGCCGCAGACGTATGGAATGAGCTCCAGAAAAGTTTAATACAACATTGTATTTTTCAATTAATTCAATTTCAACATTTAAAAGACATTATGTGCTTTTCCTATAGGAGAAAATGTCACATGAATTGCTTGTGTTTGTCTTGTTAAACTGTGTTCTGTTTTCGCGCAGGTCTCTCCTGAAAAGAGACTAACCGTTTAAAAGGATATAATGCTCATAATGATAAAAGTGAGGAACGAATACAAACAAAAACACCAAGCTGAATCACTTCTCTGATAGGTTGATCACTACGAACGAAAAATTCTCATGTCGATCAACTTGAACAAGTAATGAGACTAAAGAAACAAAAACTGTTTTCTTGCTATTTTATGTTTGGAAAAGGGCAAGATAAGGGAGTGAAAGAGCTGCGAGTAAGAATAAAAATTAGAGCAAGAAGTGAGAGCTGCAGCGAAAGAAGAATAAATAGAAAGCGGACATGAGAAGTACTGGCAGAGAGAGACGGAAAGAGGAGAAAGTTTGAAATACAAGGGTGAGGAGGCGAAACTTCAAAGCCTCTCAGAGCCTTTGGTGAAAACATTTCACAACAGTGGAGGAAGCCACCCGGCATTCTCCTCTGTGCCTCCCATCACACAGACTCGGAAAGTAGCTGAAGGAAACAGCCTCCACTTCCACTGGGTAGGCAGCAGTTGGGGCTACTCGGAGGAAATGCTGCTCCTGCTGCAACAATTCAATTTGCAATGACACCAGTAATTTGGGCCTAATGGGTGGAAAATTGAGAGGGTAAAACTAGGTGAGTGGCGGACAGAGAGGAGTTACGGAGCGAGGAGGAGAGAAGTTGAGGGGATAATATGAGGCCGAAGGAATCCTTCCCCTTGTCGCTCTAGTTGCACTAAGGCTACGTGGAGGCCAGCTCCCATCCCTCCCAGACCTGACATTTAACTCTGACACCTCTCATCTCATCTCTCAGCCTGCCTGAGCCTCCCACGGCTTAATGAGACACAATCAGGACCCCCGCTCCCCCCCATCTGTCCTTTCCTTCATCTCTCTTTCTCCATTCTCTCATTCTCATCCTCAATCCTCTGCTCCCTCGCACACACTCCGCTCCAATAATCCGCGTGGTGAGTGTGTGTTGCGGATGTGAGACGATGAGGCCAATGTGCTGCTGGCAGCCAATTACATTAATGCGCTCCCTTCTTTGAACTGCTTATCGCTGCCAGCGCAGCCATTTCCAAACACTGGGGCTCTGTCATGCCTTTCCAGGGGATGACTCCTGAGAGCCCAGGCTGGGCCGGAGGTTTGGGAAGGAGGAGACACACGTGATGGCAGAGGACATGCAGATGTGCACACGGAGCAGCGACTCCAGCCTGCATGCACGTGGACCTACAGTAAGAGGCCGAGCGGAAATGTTTTGAGCCAACGGCAGGAGGGTCCCTGTAAATGGAAACGGATATGCATAATAAATTTGATTTTAAATGGTGGATTGTTTGTGATTTAGAATAAACATGTTCGTATAAGCCCAAGTTTAGAGGTGTGTACAGGCAGGTGTGCTATTGAGAGAAATGCTGGTTTTAGTTGCCACAGAGTCGGCAAATCCCACAAGGATTTTATTGTCCCACAAGCTCCAGTTCAATTTTTGTCTGGGACTTCTCAATGATGCCACGGGAGGCTGTGAATTGTTTAGTCGTATTTTTAAGATAATTTTATGTTAATATTAAGTTAATGTTTTGAACTTGCAAGCCAAAAGAAGCCCGAGCTCATTGGTGGTGGAAATTACTGTACCTTGTGTTTCACACTACACCTGCTGAGGTAATTTGAGATATGTTATATTAGTCTTCTTATTTTGTACTTTTTCAGGTCAATCAATTATCTGATACATATCTGTGCATTAAGATCAAATTCTTTACTTTGATAAAGAATCTGATCATTTCCTCCACAATCAATGACTATGTGCTCGAGTTGCCATGAAGTGCAATTAGCCGGCTCCTGCTCTGTAATAGAGAAGTAATCAGAGATGTTTTTAACTGTCTGCCGAAGCGATAACTGCTATTTTTTGTACTGCCTAGAGGTTGTGCATTGTTATGAACTGGGAAATCGTTAATGGGAACTTGATGAAGACACAAAGAGAAACAGAATCAATGGAAAAAAAATAGGGGAAAAATGAAAAGAGCTACTGTTGGGAGAACGTTTATAAAACACAATTTCATTCCAACTTCATCTCGCTGAGTCCTTGAAAGACTTGCAGTGGGATAGCATCTTGGGTAATCGACTTTATTTCAATTCAGTCAATTTGACTCGCACTCCCTTGCTGTACATTTTTGCTGAGGGATGGATCGAGCTGCCTCTGTAATGAGGGTAACTTAAAAAAAGATCTATTTGACTACATAGCTAAAGAGTTCCTGCAGTAGAGGCAGCAGCATCAGGGACACTCGACACATCAAAGGTCGAACACGACCTTCTATCTTTTATTTTTAAAACGGTATTCCATGCCATTAAAATACATAACTCTATGCGACTTGGGTTCTAAGTGACTGATCCATATGTAATGTGGGCATGCGCTCCAAGACTGCTGATTACTTTCATGAGCCGACTAAAAGATTTACACTGGTGACATTAATGATGCATGAGTCATGTTCCATGATTACATGTTAGACATGTGCAGCCTGGATTGCTCAGAATGCTTAGCGGGTAATTTCTACTCAACTTCCACAGATAACTCTTTGCGATACTTTGTAAAGTGAAGAGCAAACAGAAGTCACTGATGTTCTCCGACGTCACTGTCAGATGAACTCGGCAGAGTCTTCAGAGAGCAGCGTTAAAATACTATTTTCAGTAAAGATTCTGGGTCTGCTTGCAATTTCTTTGTAATTAACAAGCCGTTTTTGGAGAAAGTTTCTGTGATAGTGCGCTGGAGTAAAAGCATTTTAAAGAGAGACTGCACCGTTGGTTGTGTTTGTAAGACGTGGTCATTCATTAAAACCTAGCTCCTGTTAATGATGTTTAATGATGCGAGTCTTCTGTTCTCCTAATGCACGTACACTTACTGTTTTTCAGAGAAAATTGTTGTCTCAAAGTCAAATTTTATAACACCCAACTAATGTTAATGTAAATTAACAGCCATTATTAGCTTTTATCTGCTCCCCTTGAAAATATTTATATTTTCACAATATTGGCAGGCCATCTAACAGCTGAAATATTGAATGTTTTATAAAATAAAATAACCTTATAAATTAGTGCATCATTAAGACAAGATGGTGCTGCTAAATATTCTTCTGTAGAAGAAAAAACTGACTAGGTTGCTGTATTGTGTTTCACAGTTTGGATAGAGCAGACTCATTTATAGCACAGACTGGTCAGCTGGAAATTCAGTGCCATTAATTGTGATGGCTCCATGTCCTTAAGAGCATAGACGGTGTCATGACTGCAACACCGGATACCACCTTTAAAGCATTCATAAAGGCTGATGTTGTTCTCTATTTTCCTACTGTGCTGTCAACAAATCTGTGAAAATATCAAAGCCATCTACAGTATGCGTTTTATTTTCCCAGTATTTTCCTATAACCCTGACTTGGCTGTTGCACTCTGCCCTTGATTCCTAAAGAAGGAATAAATATATATGGATGTTTTTAATCATTCTTACTCATGCAGGAGTAAATAGTGGACTTGTTGGGAAATTCTTAATCTAACAGAATGAGGTCAAATTGAGTAGTAGAATAGTGCTAAACATAAGCGTTATCTACACTACAGACTGTAAAAAAGATGGATGATATCAGAGCTCCAAAGTGAAGCCAAAACTTCTTGAGCTCCCTCTGGTGGTGGGTTGCAGTATACTGTAGGTCATAAATCCCTCCTGCTCAATTACTAGTATGCCTTTCTTCTACTGTTCACAATAGAAAAACACAGTGCATGTGGTTAGAGAGCAAACCCTGCATGTCACATGTAAGAAAGGTCTCCGTGTTTGAATCAGACTTGGCACTGTAATCACACAGCATTAAAATACACAATTTCAGGATGTCACCTCTCTCTGCCTTTTCTATCCCCCCATTCCTCTCCTCTCTACTCTCATATTCACCTTCATTTCCTCTGTAATATCGGGGCTCTGTGGTATTTTGAGCCTTTTCATCAAAGATGCATGCTGGATAAATATTTTGCAGGTATATATAGCAGATATATCTACCTCTGCGGCACCTCGACATGTCGTATTTTCAGCCTGGACTTTAGCTGCTAACTCAGCACATTAGACATAAAACATACACACACCTACACAGATACTCTCTAGGAGTATGCTGAATCCCTGATTTGTACACACAATATGGATGCCAAGAATAGTTTACCAACAGAATGACGAACATCATTAAGTCAGCGGTCCAGTGTTTGACTGTCGGCACAGCAGCTGCCTAAAGGGAGGCCACTGTGAATTTAGATCAGCCTTAGTTTTCACACAAACAACATGCTCAGTCAGAACAGAGCTCAGTCTTCACTTGCACACAGCAGAGCTGCTACAGAAGGACATATTTAAGTGCGGCTTTTTTCTTCACGTTAACTTTTACTACAACTGTGGATGATGATTTTTGGAGGCTTCGCGCTGTGAGTCAGGGGCCAATGTCAAAGCAGGAGGATGAACACTTGACGCAGATGGTCAGTGGTGGATATGCATGAAGTTATTTAGCAAACAACAAGAGATGCTCCGGGACCAGCATTGTGACCAACTAAACACAACACCCTTATATGATCATTCTAGTCCTTCTGTGCTTCTTCCACACCGAGGTTAGTGTAATTAAGCAAAATCATCAGTAAACATCCTTCACCGCAATAATAAATCATGACTAGTTCATATTGTAGTCTAATGCCTCCGTGTTTTAATCGATTTTTAATTGTGACATTTGGACTAACAACAGCATTGCAAATGTGCCATTTTGGAAAGAGCAATCTATCAATTAGTGGAGGAAATACTGCTCAAGGGTAAAGCTTTACGCTCCACATCAACAAAATACAGCAGTAAAATTCAGCTTTCTATATTGTAAAACAACAGGCACAGGTGCCGTTTTTCTGCTTTAATACTACAAGTTTTCATGATTAAACATAAATACCTTTACTCAAGTAGATGTTAATATGTAGTAGAACATATTAAAAGGCAAACCTTTATCGTAAAGGATATGTTTACTTCCTCTACGATAATGCAGATGCTGATTGCATGGCCTTATCTTATCTGAACACCTCTCACCTGTGAGAGAGAAGGGGAACATTTCACCAATATCACCATTCTTAAAAATGTCTCTAAAAAATGATTTTCTTGTTCTGGGTACATTTGCTGAATGTTTAGCTGAAAAATTACATCTTGTCTTCACCTCCACATGGGTGCCGAATCAAATCAGACACCTTTAACAGTGCAGACTTCTCACATTGCCTGACTGTGCAGCCTGGATGCTGGAAACAGAGACGACTACTATGCAACACAGAGTGCATGGTACCACCATAAGACCACTGATTGTCTATGACCTACATATGCTGCTGATACTACTCTAAATTTGATCCTTTTCCTCTTTCATGGATTAGCAAACAAATATTTCTCTCCTCCTCTACTGCAACTTTGCTTCTCGTTTGTGTGAATTCATTACTAAAGCAGCCAATTAAAAATCAGAAACACAGTGAGGTCTAATAAAAACTGAATAAATTATTGCAGGTTCTTGTTTTGTCAGCCGACCAAGTTTGGATGCAACCTAAATCCATTTTCATTCGACTGGCTAAAAAAACAGTCATCTAAACAGGGCTACAATGAAATGAGGCATCTTAAAATTGAAATTACTGGATATATGCTTAAATGTGAATTGATTAGACGGGTTTCTGTTTTTTTTTGCTATTCATCAAAAACAACAAAGCTATTTTTACTTTAAATATTAAAATAGGATGAAAATATCAAGTCAGTCAAAGAGAAACCTAATATTGCCCAAAAAAAAGCCTTAATTCTGCACAACATTTTGTCCATTGACTTACAATCTAGAGCGTGTAACTGGACTGGCATACTTTTTGCCCATCCGCGTTTTTTAGTTTAGTGCACTGTTTTAGTGGGAAAAAAGCAGTGGCTGAGGGGCACTCATGTCTACAAACACTCATCCCTGCAAAGAGCTATTTGGTGTCTTCTGTTCACTTAACACTCTTCCTCTCTCACTCTCAATATGCCGCTTTTCATCAACTTTCATACTCACTCTCTCTCCCTCTGTGCAGAAGACAGTCATGTAGAAACCTGGCCATAGTTCGCTCTGAGGTTAATGCAGAGTTGTGGTCATAGTGATAAAAGTCACATGCACACACTCCCTCTTAACTCTTTGTCATCCTTAATTCATGGCTCTTTCAAGACACAGAGCTACTTCACATGTTATCTGTAAGCATCTATCAGTAATACGTCTACAGTACATACGACAGCACGGTTCACTCTCAGCCGTTCGGGGTTCGATGAGTGATTTCCAAGTGGAGTGAGACTGGAGTTACCTAAAAAGCCTTTGCAAGCTTTAAGACCCTGCAGTGTGATTTTTAAAAGGTACTTTCATCAAGCAAACTCAATTGTACGAGACAAGATTGCAGAGGAGGTGTGAAACCATTAAGAGCACTCCGCAGATTTAGCATTGCACTCCCTTAGCATTTTCGGACTCAAAGTAGACAGTTAAAAACGAACGGAATTAAAGCCGCGAGCTGCATTCCTTTGCAAACCACTCAAGTCGTACCTTTCATCTCTGTCGGCAGATAATAGCCTGTACGAGTTTGACAGAATTTAATTAAAGGTTATAAGTGCAGCTCACTGGGGAAGTAGAATTAGAACCAAAAGCTACTTCTTTGCAGAGTTTTTTGCTGCAAACAAGATCTAAGTTCTGAAATATGGATTCTTCACGGCACACACAGAAGTTAAGCAACCTTGGGCTTTGACCGCTGGCCACCAAAATTTAATCAATTAACCCTCGAGTTAAAATGAATGTTGTGCCAAATCTGAAGAAATTCCTTTAAACCTCTCCTGAGATATGTTAACAGAAATGAGATGGACGTGAGGTAACGCTAACCTTGACCTTTGACATCTGACCACCAAATTCTAATCGGTTTATCCTTGAGTCCAAGTGAGTGTTTGTGACAAACTTGAGCAATTTACAAGCTGTTCCTAAGATAGAGCTCGAAGAATGGGATGGACACGTGCATGTACAGGCTACCCACCAACACAAAGCTCCCAGCCACAGCTATGTGACTTATCAGCATATGGACATGGATGAATAAGATCTATAGAGTCATCACAGCTTCAAATTGGTCTCCAAATGATTGTAACAATTCAGAATCTCGATGTGAAATGTGGTCATATTCTCACCTTTGATTCCTGGGTTATGTTTTTCACTAATGGCAAAAATGTTTTTGCAGAACATTACAGCATCACAGTGAAGTTGACCTTTTAGATAAAAAGCACGGTGGGTGGCAGAGCCTTTTTCTATTCTTCACCCAAACTCTGGAACTCTCTGCCCTCCATTACTGAATTTTTAACTGCTGTCAAAATACACATCTTTTTAAACAAGCAGACTCAATAAAACCATCTCATCATCCCACTGCGGTGACTATCCCCACTTACCATGACTTACTCCAGATCATATCTGGACTGACGTTTTATTATTCATGCTTTGTCGGTTATGACATGTTTCATTTATGCATGGTTTTTCAGGTTTTTCATTGCTGCTTCTGTTGTTTTTAATTTTGGATAAGGTGACCTTCAGTTTCTTAAAGCGGCCTATAAATATCATGCATGATTATTATCATTATCACAAAAAGTCATCACTCTTCCTGTGAGACATTTGTGTCAAGTTTTGTCATAATTAACAAATGAATCGTGGAACATGGTAAAAAAACATATTTGGTGAGGTGACCTTTGACCACCACATTCTGAATCTTGAATTGAAATTGATGTTTTTGCCAAATTTAAAGGAATTTTATGAACCCTGAGAAAAAAAGTAATGACAGATGGCTGTAGAGTAAGACACACATGCACCAAAGTGCATATCTACAGATATTGCATATCTATATACGAAGCCTTCATTTGTGTGCGTGTGTGAGATTAGACAAAAGAATGTTTGGCCTGTCCACTGCCATGTGACATCTTGAGATGAAGAACTTCTGTGGGAAAAATTGACAGATGGCATAATGATTACAGCAAAGACGAGATCATATGCCAATAGCCAGGGGGGTAAGAAAGGACAGCATGCCAAGAGAAGAGCAAGAAAGGGACATGAAGAAGGAACATGGAGAGTTTGAGGCCAAGAGATGACTCTGAATAAAAGGTAGACTTTAAGTCCTGAAGAAACACAGCAACCCTGCATTCGTCCCGGCATAAGACCTCCAAGTTTTTCAGTATGTCCTTACCACAGCTATACGCGTGTAAAGATGCTGACTCTCAGGTGCTCGTTACTGCTTTTATACTGTTTTATAATTATAGACCCACATAGCTTGTTCTCCTCCGCAGCTTGTCAGATATCAAAATCTTGTCACGGCCCCTTGTGTCTGAAGATACCCAAGGTACCCTTTAGCGTCAGGCTTCTGTATGAACACAACCAAATCAAATACTTACAAACAAAGATGTAGGTCATGGTTGACACCCGCATGACCTCCATCCTGTTTGAAACTAAGCGTCACAAGTCCTTCTCTAAACCACATGGTTTTTATGCATAATCTTAACCAAAGTAATGCAGCGCTTGAGCGAATAAGATGTGTGGAGATGGAGATGCTCTGAACGTCACCTAGAGTAGATGAAGAGAAGGCTTGTCACATCTGCCATGGATGCTCTGGGGCTTATTGTGGGCATGTGATGCCGTGGGACGAGAACAGATTGTCCCAAATGATGTTCTCTGGGATTCAACCTGAGCAATTTTTTTCACTTGTGTCTGTGATTACAGAGATACATTTAATCACTGCACTCAAGTTATGATGCAGCAATTTTTCTGCATTCATATTTGCTTTTCACAAATTCAGTGCAGAATTTTGGGTGTACTTCGGAGTTACTTTAACAGAAAACGTTGGTGCACGAGATGTACGATTTTAGTAACAACTGCTCTCTTTGCTTGGCAAGCATCTACCAAGTTAAAAGCCCCCTGTCATCTTTAGAAAATGGGACAGCTAAACCCTCCGATCTCCCCAGAGACAGAGAGAGAGAGAGACTTCAAGTGCAAGAATACAACTTGGGGTTTGCAGGTCATAAGCCACAAAAAAAAAAGATAAAAAAAACCTAATAAGGCTAAAAATTAGATATTTGTTAGGTTTTGCTTAATTTTTGATACAACAACAGCCTTTAACATCATGTGAACAGATGAGCGAGGCGCGTTAGTCTAAATACCAAATTCATCTGCGAAAGTGAGGGAGGAGAGAGTGGGAGATAAGAGACAGACAGAGGGACAAAGATTGGCAGACACATGCAAACACACACACAATGCATGAAGAAAACCCCCAAACCTCAGTCACGGATTAAAATACTCATTGTTTTTGTGATTATCATAGCTTGTTAAAATTGAAACAGCCT
>KV751335.1:4675057-4712573 GCA_001698575.1 Mola mola
GCTCAGATGAGGAGACCTCAGCTGGAAGGCGACACAAGTGTGTATGCTAACGTTTGTGTATATGATCCAATATTAGGAACTATTTAATGAGCTGTAGCTACACATATTCAAAATGTGTGGTGTATTTCACATAAAGTGCAGGGATGACATGGCAAAGGTGATTTTCTCTAAAAATGCTAAAAATCATACCAGCTTCCAAATTTCCCCAGTGGGAAAACAAGCAGAGTTGAGTAGGTACCATGCAGTGGAAAAGGAGCTTATGACATCACAGCGAGGCTAATTATGGTTTCATCTGGTTATCTGTGAGAAATTAGGTGCATTTTTCAGCTATGGCCAAAAACAGGGCCTAGGTCATTCTTCCGTCCAAGTCAAATTCCTTTAAGGTGTTTTACAGATATCATTTTCATGATCATCCTAAGAACATCTAACCTCTGCGAATGGCGATCACTAGTGTAGAGACATAACAATGATTACAAATTGTTTTCTTGCAAACCTATATTATTATCTTTTACAATAAAAATGTCCTTACAGAAATGTCTTTTCTTATACTGACTATATGATATCAAATGTAACACCATTCGGTTAGTTCACCTCCTACCTAGATTTTATAGTACTCACTTCCTTATATATCCTATAGTTACTTCCTCTTAAGCTGCAAACTATCAAACTACTTACCCCCACAACAGAATTCCTCTCATTACTCCAAAGAGCTCATCATAACACGCAGATCCACATAATCTTCACTGTTCGCACGCACACACACATACACACACACGCGTGCATACAAGAGCCGTCTTATGGTTACAGGTTAGTAATGGAGCAGGATCACTGTAAATTAAAAGTGCAACTTGGCGGCTGAGAGTTATGGGAACTATATTCATCTCGGCTCTCCTCCTCTTTCCCCTCACAGACTGCAACATTATTATCCACTCCCTGCCTCACAAACACTGTAACCTGCTGTGCATCTCCTCATTACTCAGGCTCCTCCGCAGGTGCACTGAAATCAAAATGCTTGAAGTAAAGATCTACCTGTATTTTTTGGAATGTGCAAGGAACAACTACAGGACTGCTTCCGCCACCAAAAATGTTGGACTCTACCTCTTTTGGCTAAATAAAGATGAAAAAAGATCCTATTTCCAAATTCCTTGCAAATAATGCTTTATAACATTTATGGTCACAATGTTTCTCAAGCTTATATACTGACCAACTGACATTTAAGTTCCCCTACTTAGTGTTACCCAGTAATTACTTCATGAGTCCAAACAAAATTAAATGAAATCAAAGTATCACAGTGACATGTTGGCATCAGCAGTCATAATTACTCTCTACATTTGTTAAGCAGATGAAAACCAGACTTAATTAGCAACTGAGAAGCCCGTCTAGACCCTTGTGATGAAAATGTCATCCCCAGAGAGCTTTATTACAGCAGAGTCATTAAATCACAAAAGTTCTCTGTGTGACCGCAGCCAACGAGGACTTAAGCGATGTAGTATTTTACAGACTGATCTGAAAGTTAAGCGAGAAATCAATTTCAAATTAATTAAGACTTTTTTTTCATCTGCCTATGTTTTTAGATGGTGGAGATGAGCAATGTGTTACCTACACCCAAACATGACAACAAATGCATCACATCACAAACCCTGACAAGTCCCGATCGGTGATTAGACTCTACTGACACAGCTATTGGTTTCATAAAAATGAAATGAAATGTTATTGTTTAAACACACACACACGCAAGAAAAAAAAAAAAAAAATCAAACATACCCACTATTTCAGAAGATGTCTTAACTTACATTTGACCTTGATTTGGCTCATTCAGTGAGCATTACAAGTCAAGGATATGAGCATATAATAAGAATATATGATAATGTCTGTTTGGGAGACCTGAAATGAAATTTAAAGAAATGGTTTAACATTTAAACTCTAAGCCAATCAGATAAAAGCATATAACATACTGTAGGACATCCGTTCACTGCTGTCTTAAACACGGGTTCTATGCCTTCATCAGACAGCACAAAGTAGTAATAGCAGGAAATGGGTTAAAGAGAAATGTGGGATGACTTTTTATCCTGTCAAAATTAGCTGGTCTTTCAGTGAATAATGACATGACATAATAATTATTACAATTGCAGCGAGCCTACCACCTCCAGGATGTGGACTGGCCCAGGTTAAGAATAACTGCTGACATCATGAAGCGAATCTGCGCTCATTCGGCTCTCATCAGCCTGTCCTGCCACATGTTCCGTTTCACTCTTCTTCCTCCTCTTTCTATTCCACCTCAGTGTGACCGCATTAGTGTGACCCCCACCCCCCGACCTCCTTCTCCCCGACATGATCTTTTCAAACAGATGCGAGGCTTCAGTCTGACAGCTTGAGCTTTGATGCTGCCGACGAGATTTATGATTTATGATTCTGAAGTGGCATCAAGTGCCAACATAAGACGTGACGGCTTTATGGATGCTATAAAGTCAAAGCAAATGCAACTGTGTGACTATATATCATGCTTGTTATGACAAAAAGACATAACATTTGAAAAGACCTCGCTGAATACATTAATGAATTAGAAGTGTTGTGTACTCAAACTGACTTTTTATACACCAACTGAATGTATTTAATAACCAGGAGGAGACATTAGAGTCAAGTAAGAAAAAAAAATGATAAAGGAGCTCCAATTCTGTCTCGTTATTCCGTCTGTTGCCTCTTTTTTGGTACAGCCAACGTAACCCGTATAGCATTTGAATATACCAGTTAAGAAGTAAATCATCATGGCATCGACCAAAGCTTGAGCAGTTAGACCTATTGGAAATATGCAGAGCAAAGACACCAGCAGACTGTTGGAAAGGGAAAGACAGGAGAGATGAGTCATGACAACAGAAATCAGGCAGCAACACAGCGTCTCCACGCAGCTGATTTATATTCTCGACACAGTGGCAACAACTTCAAGGTACATAAACCCAGACAGGTCTTGGCTAATGACTTAAACCTGATTATTTACTCACTAGACTGACATGTCTTTGGATTAAAATCCACAAGGCTTATTTCTGATGAGATTCTTTCCTTTGTCTGTCAGTGCTTTTACACACAGGCTCAAAACCTTCACAGTGAGTTTACTTAGTAAGTTTCCATCCGACAACACATTTCAAGTACCTGCTGATGTGACAGCTTCCTCAAACAATGCTGACGCCACATGAGCTGTGCAGAGATGAGTGCTCCCTGCTGCAAGGTGCGGTGTATGAATCAGGCAGCTTATGACTTAATAAAAACAGCCTCATTGCAAACAAACAGTCTTCATTTCAAGAGGGTTAGCTGAATCAATACCTGTACACAGAGAGTAAAGCACACCAGTGGTGACACAAATAAATGCCACGAAATTGTAAACAATTCGGGGGTGAATTTTGTCGTGCCTGTTTATTTCAAGATTTTATGATTAAATTATGCAAATTCTAAAAAAGACAATCGCGCCACGGATATGATCTTTTTACTTAATGGCAAGGAAATGAAAGGAAAATATGGTGAGTTCCTCTCATTCGGGAGATGAAACTGTCTGTTGAGCAGTCTGAAACACAGCTAAAGGGACAAAGGAGCGATTTCAGGGAACCACTGAGCCAGAGCAGCCGTGTGTCTGAGGTAACAGGATATTTTGTTAAACGTATCATTCGAGTGAAGTCCTGCCTGCCTGTAAACAGCTCCAGCATTTGGTTCCTTGGTATTGTTTGAGACAGATAAGCAGTCCACTGTGTTGACTGTGACATGCAAGAGAAGTGAAGAGGAAGCAGAAATAAAACAACAATCGAACTTGGTGTGAAGCCTTGCACTGACAGCCTACAGGTTCGAAAAAACATAATTACATCTAAATTATTCACAGGAAAAAGAACAACACATCTGATGTGTAAAGGCCTTTAGCGTGTGAATGTAATGTGGAAGAGAGAAAATAGAAAAAAAAATGAAAAACAGATCAGCTGTCTAAGGTGAAAGATGAATTCGCAGGAGAGAGATGTTATACGCAAAATCAAGAACTTCTCATCACCGAGAAAGTTTTAAGTCTAATGGGCACAAGTCTAAGGTGCTATTCTAAGTACGAAAGAGAGCGAGTGTGAAATTTTCCTGGGAAAAACAAGAGAATCTACACAAAATTTGTACAACGGTAACAAACAAATGTGTGTACATCCTTCGAGATGTGCACTCACGCAAGAAGGGAAAAACTGACACAAAATGCAGGCTGGAAGGGAAACCTATTACTGCACTGACTCCTTGTTTGAAAATATAAGCAGCGAGGGAAAACATGGGTGAGTTAAGGTGAACGTTAAGGGAAAGGTTTTTCTCACACATTCCAAAGAAGTCAGCACAAATCATTTTGGACATATTTCTGCATATTGAAACAGGCTAAAACAATTTTTTTTTAAATTAATACAATAAATATGCAAATTAAGAACTGTGAGCACCCGCTCAGCTTTTGCTTTGTGCTCTGTGTTTAGCATCTGTCACCATTCTATTAGCACCTTTTCAATATCGAAGTGTTTTTGGCGAAAAGCAATCTGCCACCAGATAGCCTCACTCAGTGTCTCCTCTCTGCAGTCGGTTGATATCCAGCCAGCTACCTGCCACCGAATGAACACCAGTGAAGCGTTTTAGCGCCACGACAACTGCTGCAAAAGCTCAAGACACAATGCCAGCCAACATTTTAAAGAAAGGTGAACACCATTCTGAATATCATTAAGCACAGCAAACAGATTTAGCGAACCTACACCAAATATTGAAGTAAAGGCCTCCCAAGAAAGGAGCATCCAACACATCATCAAGTCAACGCGTCTTTACCAAGACTGAGGAGCAGACGGCTCCCCCAAAGGGAGCCCCGAGAGAGCAGGGCTGCATCGCTGCCGTGCTCGCTGACAATCTGAAAGCTGATTCGTGCTGTGTTTGATCATATCTTTGGCACCAATACAATACGATGCAAACAAGGAGGAGAGGAATCCAGGTCAGGCTCAAAGCCCTTCAGAGATTTATTTCTTTGCACAAACTTCTCTGACTCCACCAGATCTCTCTCCTTATTATTTCCCGTCTGTGTTGCTTTGCATTATGTCTGTGCCTGTTGCGGTCAAAAGATCACTGGCTATCACGCTAACGCTCACTGCCTCGTTCCCTTTTTCAACCCTCCTCTCTCTTCTCTTGTCCTCTTGCCCCCTCCTCCACTCTGCTATCATTTGTTCTGATATCAAACATTAAGAGTTTTATCATATTAGTGCAAACCCACCTGAAGGCATTACCCGCCCTCGTCCCTCACGTCAATAATCAAAAGGGCCTTTTGACATTGACATCACACAGGAGAGTAGCTCTGAATGGGTACAAGCAGGGCAGGAAAACACAAGTTGTTTTTTTTTTAATAAGTTGCTTAAGAGTCAATGGAGCATTTATTCCCCCATGCTATCGCTTCTCATTCCTTTTTGATAAATAAGTGATGAGATTCTGTTGTTATTTTTCAGTGGCAAACATCGGCATGAGGCACAACAAGTCCCTTCGCGCGCCGCAGACAAACACTTGTCTACTTGTCTGCGCTTAATGAATCACACAGCCATCATTTAATTTTGATTGGGCGAGTGGCCGCAAGAGTTGTTTTCCATGTACCTCGGAGTGACTCAAACAAAAATGGAGTCAGGCCCAGTTAATAACGAATGAACTGCGACACAGAGCGATGGCGGCAGCGAGGTGCATCTGTCCTCCGCAGCCATTAATGTAAAAATCTCACGGAGCAATGAGTGTGATTATTGAGAGTGAGTGAGTTAAACTCAAAGTATGTGTGTGTGTGTTTTTGTATTTCCAATGTTAGTGTAATAATACTCTGTGCCTGGGCTCACACAATACCCTCATTAAATCACAGTATGAGCCCGGATGGAAAAGGTCAGCAGTGACGAGACTGGCTAAAGCCTAATCTGCAGACAGGTAGGGGTTCACACGATGACACGAACGAAAAGCCTCAGGATTTTCATTATATCAAACAAGGGGAGCTACAGGAAATCTTGTGGCAAGTAAAATAAAGTTTCCATTTTGAAGATATGTGCCTGCGGAGAGATAATCTAATCTGCGTTGCCTTTGGAGGATCTGTTTCTTGTATGGGTGGCAGCGGGGAATAAACTGTTGGGTTGTTGTCCTTAAAATGAAATACATGAGGACTGGCCATAATTTTATTACAGTTGCAGATGACACAATGGGCTACAAAATTTGAAATTACAGCACAGTAAAAGCATTGGATTTAGCTTGTAGCACCTTGAAAGCATAGAGCAGAAGTCATTTATAGGCGGGCTGCTGTCCGGTTCCAAACCAATATTTGTCCTACGCGGACTGATACATAACCAATAAATCACTAATAAATGTCACATTTGATGGAGCGTTTCTACTTAAACTGGTGCATTTTTTCCTATTGGTTTAGCAGCACAGAAAACACAAACCAATCGCATGTGTTGTAAATAATGTCACATGAGGCCTTTTAGCCCCTGTGAATTCTGAGGCTCATTGCAGTTATAGTGAATGAACCACAGGGGAGAGACGGTAGGAGAAAGAACAGACAGTAAAAGTAGGGCTTTTGCAGCTTTATAACTGTAAGAATTGTAATAAAAACTACAATATCAATAACTATTGTGCCCCGCATCTCGCAGTCATGCTTGTTTGTGTGCGGTCATATGTACTACAGTGTGCATGTGTGTGGTGCGCTTGTTAGAGTTCCAACACGTCAAACCTGGCGCCGCTTCATGATAATCGTCCATCTGTGATGTGCAGACATCAGAGCAAAAAATTAAACTAGCTCATGAACGCTGGCCCAAAAACTGAACGAGAGGAGTTGACAGTGAGAGGAAAAATCCTTGTTTAGTTCCAGTTTTATAAGGAAAGACTGACATGCTAACTCACTCATCCTTCTCTCTCTCTCTCTCTCACTCCACATTAACCATTCTAAACTATTTTTAATCGGCCAAACTGGACACTATATTAAAAAAAAGGCAGCTACAGTGAACGTTAATTGTATTTGTTTAAAAAAATTCAATATAAAAAGGCCAAAATAATGTGTGAAAAATGCGCTAAAACATTTAATTAAAAAAATGCTTGTTGACAGAGGAACCATGGTATTTCCTCTGAGAGTAATTGTGGCATCCTGTTTGGGATTTTTCTTTTTTTTTTTTTTACAATCTTGACCTTGAAATGACTTGGTCTAAAAGTGGAAAGTTGCTGATAACTACTCCAGCTCCTTTGTTATTGAGTCATGGTTTGAGTCACAGTGTCTGGAGAGCCGTGAATGACCAAGTACAGGAGGTCACTGGGACCCCAAATCACATCTGCTGTTTTCGTTCTCCGGGCACCAACTACTGCATCAGTGACAAGTACAACCATTCTGCACGAATATATGTTTTAGATGAAGAGACAGAATACAGTTTAAAGACACATCATTAAAGTATCTGCTCCTTGTGGACAGCTTTCCCCTGGCTTTGGTTTCTAATTGTTAATTCTTCATGCATGAACTTTGATTCAGTGCTGCCCTTTAATAAACCTATGATTTGGAATTGGTTTTATTTCTAATGTGTGATACAAGTAGTGAGGGGAACTAAATGGACAGAGTGTGACAATACAACAGTATTCATCAGGAGTGCGGGTTTTTAAATAGAATGCAAGCGATAAATGTTAAAGGTTCATTATATCACTACTATATACTTCAATCTGTCGTGTTGGAGAGTGAGAGACGAGTGTTAGCAGCATGGCAACAGAGCAGTCACCAACAGCAAAGGGACACAATCAATAAAAGTGACAGACTTGTGTGTTAATGTGCCTCTTTCGCCAGTTATTTATAGCAAAAAATGGAACCTTTGCTCCATGAGATCGTTCCTCAGGCTTCATGCATTGATAGTGCTGGATTGACTAAAATCCAGGGTACAGCTGTGTTGGCGTGACAGGGAAGCTAAGTTATGATAAACTATCCGGAACTCTGCTCTACATCAGGTTCCTCTCGATAAGAACCTATAGCAGCTCCGAGGCTTCCGATAGCTGACCCTGACCTCATGGTTGACAGCAAACAAGACAACGACTCGGCAGAAACCGATTGAGAGGATGAGATGGTTTTCTGAGACTAAATAATACTTTTCCTACCTCAACCTGCTGACAGATCTGAATCAGTTTGGCCATCTGGTTCTCCAGCTCACTGTTCCTCTTCACAAGGTTGGTCAGGTTGTTCTCCAGGGTTTGCTGTTGGGAGGGAGATGGGAAAAGGATATTAGCATAGATATGTAGCTGTGAAAGTGTGAAAGTGTTGATTTGACCTGCTAAAATGGATAAAGGAAGGAGAAACACCTCAAACAAATACTGCCTAATCACATTTTATTCATTGCCAAAGCCGGTGTTGCCTTTTTTTTTACTGTAAACAAAACATAGCATAACTGTAGACACACAGTATAACAAAATGTGTTTAACATATTTTGATTCATGACCGGTCATCAACCTCATACCCATAAAATATTGGCTCATTTTTCTAAATGTTTATAATTATACTGAAAAACACACAGACTGACAGTGTCAACCCTAATTTTACAAATATCTATTCACTGATTTAAATACAATTTTCTTAATTCTTATTAATTTAATAAAACATGCTGCAATTGTGATACTAAATTAACAGGAATTATTAAGATTTCAATGAAAACAATGGGAAACTTTGCCATATTATGTCACTTTTCTCTTCCCTTTCCCCCAGGTTTACATTATAATATATAGTCTGAAAGTAATGCAGATCAGATTTATTTAAAAATGTTTAGCTGCTCTTAAACATCCAGTCATCTGTTAAAAAAATACAGATGGAGAGTGTCTACCACAGTGGTCATGAAGCAACGTTATAAAATGTGCTCATACATATATATTTTCAAATTGAAAACATGTCATGAATTAATAAATTATGATAATTAAAACAGGAAAGACAATGTATGATTTATTATTTGTTTGAAAGCACACAACTTTTGATTGTTGACTCGCTATTAATATACCTGTATGGATTAAGCTTTAAATGATTTACTGTATATATGCTGAGTAAATATCAGGGTAACACAGACAGGTCAATACTTTGAAATAATAACTTAAAACAAAATATACTATTTATTGCCGCTGGTAAAAAAACAAATTAAAAATTCAATCCCATAACGGTGTTCATGGCCCTTAATGATTGCAAAAACCTTAAAGCAGTTTCATCTGGTGATAAATTGTCGGATCTTATCAGGCACAACTATATATCAACTGAGAACTGTTCATCTTCCGTGTGCAACTGTAATGATCAAACACTCAATTACAACCTTAACTGTGACTGCGTGTCAGATGCACACGCGCACACCCACACACACACACACACACAGGCACACACATAAACAAGCTCGCTCAAACACAAATACAGTGCAAAACAGATGAAAATGGAATCAAGCAAATAGTGGGCCGGAAATAGAGCGGCTGTTCAAAGGAAATAAATCAATGATGGCGGCGACGGCGACGACGAGCATCAAAACAGCAGCAAAAACAACGACAACTACAACAACCACAGCTGCAAAGCGAACGGCAGAACAAAGCAGCAGACAAGCGGCGGGTGTTTGAAGCAGCTCCACTCATGCAAGTGAAAGGGAGGTGAGCTAGATGAGCACCTGGCCATGACTCCAGCTGCCTCACTGTACTTCTTTATCTGTCTGTCCGTGTGTCAGGCGGCCTCCCTGCTCCCCAGCCTGTCGCTCAGCCTGATTCATTCTGTCTCCCCTTTATCTGCCTGAATTAGCGCTTAATTATTTATCTGCCTCCTTAGCTTCACTTCCTCCGTCCCCTCCTTATCTGCCAGGTGTCTACCTGTGTGCCTCTCTGCCTGTGGTGGGGGGGTGGGGATGAGGGTGGGAGAGGGGAGTGGGTAAAAGGCAGCCAGGGAACTCACCGCAGCGCTTGTCTTTGAAGCCTCCATTACCGCATCTGACACTCTGCCCGGGCTCACCTGATAAGCCTACGAACACACACACACATATACACCCACATGAGTGCACACATAAACGCACACTCAGACGAGGCCTGGGACGTCCACGTCGCCTACACGCACACTGAAGGAAGAGGTGCGTATCCTCCAGATACGTTCACCGCAAACCTTCTTCTATTGGTCTTACACACGCTCGTCAGTGCCAACGTGACCGTTCATGTCTGCGGGTAATATTTGCTCTCCTGGTGGCCAGTGACATCACTGGACACAAGCGTTGGGCCGCTGTGTCGCAGCCCCGCGCGGGTGCGTTTTTGTGTGAGGGAGGTTGAAGTGGATGATCAGTGAGAGGGGACAGATGGGTCATTAATTAGCAAGCTGGAGACGAAAATAATTAATACATCAGAACACAGCTGCCTCCCATGAGACTATAGTCATACAAACGCCGCTGTCCTCCAGGCGCGTGTGTGCGTTCTGTCGGTCTTTTGACTCAGAGGCAGCGTCTCCGTTTATGTGTCATGACACCTTTGAGCGCAAACACATCCAGGCATGTGTCTCTGGGTATAAAGACGACATCTGCTAGCGCTTCTTCTGTCCCCTCCATAAAGGGCCCAACGAAATCTGTTGTGTTCGCGTGGATGCGACGCCGACCCGATTTCGCGTTGGCGCTCCTGAGGCGTCAGCCCAGCGGGCAGGACGAGTGGCAGACACAGAGTGCTGGAAGCGAAGAAAGTGTCAACACAGAGCTCATTAAAAACGCACAACAGACATCAAAGGCAACTAGTGGAGGAAAGGAATGAAGGGGAATGAGTGGGAGAAGGAACCAGCAAGGAGCCAGCAAGTGGCAGTGCCATGGAGACGGTAGTGAAAATTAAATGTCAGACTGATCATATGACATTTTATATGATGTGATATGATAGGCTTTTTTCAGAGGTAAACCAATTTAGTATGAAACCTGTACAAAAAATAAATAAAACGTAAACAGTTATATACACCATTTAAGCGATATTGAGATCTATATGAGGACGGTAAAGAAAAGGTGGAAACGGGTGATTATGGCCAAGCAGAAATGGGGGATGAATTGCATTCTACTTCCTTGAGGCACACAATTGCACTGGCTGGGAGAGACAGGACTGTTTGCATAAGGAATATCATTCATTCACTGCTCCTCCAGCTTTGGATGCGGAATGCAATGAGTGCAATCAAAGAGAGTGTGTCAGAGATGCAGGGGGGGGTTTGATGGGATGGAAACAGGTACGAGTCCCGTGCTGAGAGGGGTAGCTATAGCTGCAGCCTGGCCTTCCCTCCAAATCAGGTCTGTTTCATCCCTGGCTCCCTTTCTTTGCCTCGTCACCTGTCATTTTCCACCATAATCTCTTCTCACTGTAATGCTTCATTTCCTTTCCCTCTACTCAGTCTCTTCCCTCGCTCTGTGTCTTTCTCCTCTGGCCCTTACTCCGTCCGTTTTAGCACGGTTAAAATGCAGCTTCTGACAGCCCATCACCTTGGGTTAGATCACCACCCACCTCATTGTATCGAGGGGCTTCTGGGTCTCGTTCCTTTGCAGATTATTCTGTTTCTCTTTGAAACAAAAAGGACAGATCCTTATTCACTTTACAGTGGCCGCAGGGATTGGAGGGAGGAATTTGGGGAGTTAAAAAAAACACTTTTCCGACAGGAGACTAGCATATGATGAAAGCTTTAGTGAACACAACTGCTGTCACAGTTTAATCTGGAGCAATCATTGTTCGGTTTACACTCACACTGAAATGACTCTCAATTACACCGCGTTTCATCATCAAAAAGACAAAGTATAAAACGTGTCTTCGAGGTGACGACCCTGACTTTGCCAATCACTCATCCGTGCAGAAGTGCCTGTGATTCAGAACTAACTGTAACAGTACCTGTGAAAAATAAACAGTAGGCAATCATATAACGGTAATCCAATTACAGTGTAATGTGCTGTCCCTAGACCCGAGGCGCTGGCTGAACTCACTGTTGCTCTGTTACTGGGGCCGGACTTTCATCAGAGGTCAAACTCAAGTTCGAAAAACAGGCCAGAGATGGTAAGAGTGGAAGTTCACATACAAGACAAGACAGGACTGTCTCCTCAACAGCAAACTATGCTTGTCTATGGGGAAAATGCACACAAGATTTGTACGCTGCACTGCATCAGTTGCCGAATTACATGCAATTGTCCACATAACGAAAAAATATCAACCGGCACCCCAACAAAAATGGAATGGCCTGAGGCCAGCTATCCAACTTCAAAGTCCTCGACTTTTAATTAATTCTAGATCATCTCTGATGCGCAAGAGAAACACAGGGACAGTAGGCAAAAAGAAATGAAAGCAAGAGAAAGAGGGTGAGATTAAACATGGGAAAGGGCAATAGAATGGAACAAACTTTACAGCTGTTGTTAAGAAGAGGCTTTTCAGGGGCTGGACGTGTCAGTAACACAAGCCTTCTGGGAAACCAGGGTTGTGTCTGAGGATAATATTCCATGGGGCAGAACTGTTGAGGCCTAAGAACTGTCACAGTGTAGATCAAATGGGGAGTCACATTTGTCTCATAACCTGCTGGCTTTGGCCCATGTAATGAACCCAATGGGTATGCATAAAATTTGTACAAATTTTTTTTGATTTTTGAATTTTTGCATGTATCTCCCTGTCAAGAGCAGCAAATGTGTTGAAAAAAATTATATGCACAGCAAATGAATGACTTTTAAGCTCTGAGCAACAAGGGGTCTCAATACAGGAAATGTGAGCAAACACCTAGAAGATTCTTGCTTCCACCTGTAAGTCTTGAGGGGGAATTTGGAATGCAGTTGAGGCGAGGAAATGTCAAGCCACTGCCAATCAACCACTCAACTTCATGAATCATATCTTTTCCCTTGAGGCTCATTATCATTGAAAAGGCATCTGACTGGACACAAATCCAATAGCAGCTCACTTTTTAAGCCACATGAGGGGATTAGGAAGGAGTTTTTGCTTTGAAAAGCAATAAAGAAACGTCAGGACTACTGAACAGAAGTACATAGGCCAGACACAAGCTGGCAGATGATATTGTTAATAAGAATCATGGATACCCATGGGCTTGCGCGTGCTTGTAGTTTCCCAATTACTTGCTTTGTTTGGGTCAGGAACAAAGTGACCCAGGACTGCTACTATAAGAATATAAAAATTTGAATAACAACAAGACAAGGCAAACACAGAATCAGATGCTGCAAGAAGCAAAGTCTTTACAGACCACTTCCTAACTTTTTAGAGGGCTTTATTTGACAATATCATATCAGATTACAGACTCAGAGTTCCGTGATATTTTAATGTAGCGAGATGGAAATTTAATGCAGCGGATTAGGGAGGGTTGGGTTGAGACGAGGAAGGGTTAGTAGAAAACAGTGATGTGGCTGAATGGGCTTAAAGGATCTTTCTGTTTCATTTCAATCAGCTGACAATGGATTCTTGCTAGAACTGATTCATGGATTAATAGTGAGACGGCACACATATACTGTATGAGAGATTGGCCGCTTCTCAGCACAACATATCCCACCTAATACAGAGAGTAACAGAGAAGCTGCCACACCAGTTGTGAAACTGAGTCAAAGAAATTTCTTCAATCTATCCATCAATAAATTAATTTAGCACACTAACATTTGACAATGAGTCCAAGGTTTCCTTTCAAAAAAACATCACATGAACACCACTGTTTTATCACTCTTCGAATCAATCAATCAAAAAATAAATTGATTCATAATTTTAAATAAGGATCTATTAACTCACCCAGCCTCAGAAGAATAATGACTGATCTCTTTAGAGTTTAAGTATTCCTATATAAACTACAAAAAACACTTATTATACACGTATTTTCACTTCTATGTGGATGACCTCCAATTGTATTTATCAATGAAACCAGATGAAACAAACAGGTTAAATAACTTCAGGCATAATTCAAACATTTGCCGTTAAACATCAAAAAAGTTGGCAAGAAATTTTCTTTCACTTGACTTAAACAATCATTCAGTGCCCCTTTACCCAACCCATGAAGCTGATGAAGTTCAACATTAAATACATTCTATTGAATTTAGTGTATGTCAAATAGGATTGCTAAATAGTGATATTCTGTTGTACTTTTAGTTTAACACAATGTCCCAACTTTTGTAGTGTATTTGTCTGATGCTGTCACAGCTCTTATTAAAACTTTGTTTGTATGCTGTCCCTATCCCTACCTAGTGTATTATTAACAGGTATGACGGCTATATAATTTGATTGTCTGCGCTGTACACTCTGATGCTCATAATATGAGCATCAGATGCATGCTAGATAATGTCATTAGGTTAGTGGTCCTTCCCGGAGGCTGGATAAAGAACATTCCTGGCCTCAGGTCATGAGCTGTAGCCAATCGCTGTGACTCCTGACTCAAGGCATTATCGTCATAGTGGCTTGGTTTGGCTGCTTTGTGCATTTATTTGCAATATTGAAAATCCACAGAAACAGGGACCTAAAACTGTGGCAAGGACATCCGGGTAAACGTGTGACTGCAACGTACAAAGTTTTTAAAATGCCGACTGTATGCTTATACACAGAGATATGTCCGAACTTTCCAAAAATTACAATATTGAATTAAAACAAAGATTTTTCCAGAAGAGGTAGGCAGGCCTGTTACCATATCTTCAAATGTCTTCAAATTCCAGGCCACATCTCTGTACTTCTGATAATGTCTGGATTCACAAGATGATGAATGTGACCATAATACAAGAAGAGGAAGAGACAGAGGCAGCAGATGGCTGCAGCCCCGCTGCATCACTGTGCAAGGCTAGGTTTTAAAAAGGCACAGTCTCTCCCCGCATTGCGTGTGCACATGTGAAATTGATATTGATTTACCGTGGCACAAATGGCAAGTAAATTTTAACACTTTGGGACACTTAAAAACTTTTAAGTGTCCCAAAAGTGTTTTGCCAGTTCTGCATCTTAAAACGCAGGCTTTGATTAGCAGCAGATTGGCCTCTACTGCAGGAGGGATGACATCCAACCACATAAACCCAGTTAATTCTCTTGAATCAATGAGAACCTCCACTGATGAAGTGAGCTCTGACTGCTTTCGAACACGTAGACTTGTCCTTGACCCCCTGTGAAACCCTTTTATTACTTTATATCTTGCTGTCATTCATTCTATTTTAAACAAAAACAAACACTCTTGGCACAGTTTAAACAGTGGAACCAATTCAGTTGGCTTTATCTCCAGAAACATGGTTTGTTATTTTTGATATTTTTTTTTAGCAGCACGCAGCCTTGCTTTTAACAAAAAAACATTTAATCCACATGATACCTATATACCATATGTTTTTAGTTTTTTAGGGCGTGGAAACAAGCCTTTAGGAAATATTTTGGAAATAAATAAATACTTTGAGTTGGAATAGTCATGGCAGTAAGACGGCAGCCCAGCTCATTAGACCGGATCTCCATGGCTTGTTATTAAATATCTGCCCTCTGTGTTCATCTCCCACCAGCTCTAAGTGGCAGCCTGTGGTATGACGGGATTCGCTGCCCTCTCTTCCTCCGAAATGGTTTCTGTTGCAAATGGATTCTCTATTCACAGATTAATTTGGCCAAAACGCCTGCTTAGTTCCTACATAAAAAAAACCAAAGGAAGCCCAGAAAGAAACAGAGAAACAGAAACAGAGCAAGCAAGAGAGAGAGAGAGAGAGAGAGAGAGAGAGAGAGAGACAAGCAGGCAGAAAGGCAGCGGGCAGCCACATTTCACTGGCTGTAATACAATTATCTAACTGTCAGCTCGTTCGTATGTTCATAAGACTCTGTTATTCATTTTGCCTTATTTTGTAAAATGCAATAACAGAGAGAGCAATGTGCTGGGCCTGAGTCATATTGACTGATGGGAACCCAGAGGCTGCTTCTCGGCTCTCAATGAAAACATTTTAGCAAAAACAACAACATCTAATCAGCAAAGTACTGCTACCAATTCCTGCCGATCGTGCCAATAGAAGTACGGACACGTGCAGAATGGCTCCATGTTTCCTTTAAATTAGTCCTTGGACTTCATTTCCACATGAACAAGACTGCTCCAAAGGTGCATCTGGTGTCTAAAATACTCTTTGTTGAGAGTCATGCTTCAAAAAAAGAAAAAAGGCGCAATAACATCTGAAAGAAAAAGAAGGAGCAGGATAATAACCATCTAAACAGGCCAAATGCCTAAACATTGAGTGAGTCAGCCATCAGACTTTCCAAAAAACACGTAGTTGGTTGTCTGCCAGCAATCGACCAATCGTAAAATGTTTTCCCTCTAAATCTGTCTATATTCAAAATGTTTGTGTATTGTTGTGCTTTGTAACAATATCATAGCTTTATGAAATAAGTTTTGCTTTTCAAAATATTGTGTTTTGTGAAATGTTCTGTTTCCTCAAATATTTTCCTGTTTTGTGAAATATTGTAGTTTTTTGTGAAATGTTGTGCTGTTTTGTAAAATATTGTAGTATTATTGTGACGTTTCCATTTTTGTGAAATGTCATCATGTTCTTTGTTCTGTGCTTTGTGAAATGTCATAGTTTTGGGGAAATATTGTGTTTTGTAGTGGTTTGTGTAATGTTGTGTTTTGACTTTCAGGGTCAGAGTAGTCCAAGGTTATCAAAAAGATTTTCACAATATTAAGTGTTTCAATGTACATACAAATGAGATCCCATGTTTAAAAGCGAAGAAAATGGAGAAGAAGAATCAACTGTATTTGACTGTTACATTAATCTGAGTGAAATAAACAAGTTAAATAAAAGTAAATATTCATATTTAGTGAAAATTCAGAGCACAGACACAGGTTGTCAGCCCCCACATCGTGAGAACCACAGCTGACAGCGACAAGCGGCACGCACACCAACTGTTAATCTGGGCGCAGAGAGCGCAGAAAATCCCACGATAAGGTTTGTATGTATTGTGTTTGTACATAAAGCAGACATGTGAAAAAGCGTAAAATGAACTCATGTTGCTTTTCATCCACTGAAACCAGAAATCTTAGAGGCAAATTAATATCAGCTTTACAACATCGAATCTCATACTGACAGTTTTTACTTCAACACATACAATCGAGACGTGCCCCTGATTAAATACTGGAATCCTGTTTGATTTGTTACTGCAACTGGCATTGTGCAAAATGTTGCCACAGAGGTGTGATAAGCACAACCATCATTAGTGCTGATTCAGAAATGAATGCAAACATTTGTTGTTTTTTTCTAAACCTTCACTTAAGACTTTAAGCACCAAACAAAATGAGGAAGCAAGTCATTATTACTGTATATAGAGGTGAAAATGCCAACTGGGCTCTTTGCCTTTTACATTTGCCGCAGCTTTGTCTTGTCACTAGACAAAGTGTTGGCATTTACATTCTCAGACTCTGAAGAATTCCAACCGGCTTATTTAACTCACAGTCAAGAATTTGACTTTGGATTGAAGCAATACATGAGGAATTATCATAATGTGGGAAAATCGAATCAAAATATATTAAATCTGTATTTTTTTGTCCACATACTTTTTTTGTCAACATTCTGTAAAACCTTGGCAACAGTAGTCTTCAGATTATGTTTTCACTCTCATTAGAGTTTATCTTTAAGAAAAGCATGCAGTGCCTATAAAAAGTTCTCACCCCCTTGGATGTTTTTCCCACTTTTATTGCCTCTCTAAATGGAATCATGGTCAATATGATTTAGTTTTTTTTTTGACAGGAATTTACAGAAAAAAATGAAAACAAAGTGCAAACAGACTTCTATAAAGTAATACCAATTAATTAAAAATATATAATGTAAAATAAGTTATTGCAAGTATTCACCCCCTTTAATAAGACTGACCTAATACAACAGAGGTCCAGCCATTTGGTGAAAATGAGATCATTTGAGTGCAGTGACTGTGTCTCAAGTGATTGTAGTATAAAGACAGGTGTGTCTGGAAGGTCCAGCCACTGGTGAGTCAGTATTTCCGGTGACAGTTACACTATGAAGGCAAAAGAACACCTCATGCAACTCTGGGAAAATGCTACTGAAAAGTGTAAGTTAGGGAATGGATACAAAAACATTTCAAAGTCACACAAAATCCCATTGATTTTGCTTAAACCCATCATAAAGAAACGGAAGGAATATGACACATATTTAAATCTACCTGGATCAGGCCATCTTCACAGAGTGACCGTGCAAGATGGAAACTAATCTGTAGGAGTTAAAGCTTCAGCTGCTGAGATTGGAGAGATTCCGCATAGAACTGTAGCTCAGGTTCTTCACCAGTCAAAGCTTTATGGGAGAGTGGCAAAGAGAAAAAAAACACTGTTGAAGAAAGCTCACATTAAATCTCGGCTAGTGTTCCCCTGAAAGCATGTATGAGACTCCAAGGTCAAGTGGAAGAGGGATCTTTGGTCTGATGAGACCAAAATGGAGCTTTCTGGCCATCAGACAAGATGCTGTTGGCGGACGCCAACAACACATGCCGGTGGCAGCATCATGCTGTGGGGATGCTTCTCGGCAACGGAAGGCTTGGAAAGGTGGAGGATGAACTCAACACAGCAAAACAGAGGGAACTAACGGAGGACAACCTGATTCAAGAGAACTATGACTTGGGAGAGGATTTATTTTCCAGCAAGACGATGACCAGAAGAGTGCAGTGAAGGCTGCATAGAAACAGTTTAAAGACAACAAGGTGAATGTTCTGGAGTGGCAGAGTCAGACCTCAGTCCAATAGGGAATTTGTAGCTGGATTTGGAAATGCTGATTTTGAGCAATTTTGCATTATATATTTTTAATTAATAGACCATGACTCCAATTTAGAAGCAAAAAATGGGAAAACATCCAAGGGGGTGAAGACCTTACAGGCAGTGTGAATTTATTGAAAGCCATTGGGAAAGACTGACAGAGAATAGTCGGGATTCATTGCTCGGTACGAATAACTGATGGCACTGTTTTGATCACGGCCCCAAAGCTTTTGACAGTCCTCGCGCACTTTTTCCAGTATCATTGGCGTAAACGCGACACACGAGGCAATATGACACAACACGTGGTGGAAAATTTGTATGTGCTTTACAAACTGGATATGCAGGGGTTTCTGGTTGAGCTGCTCCTCAAACCCACTTTACCCTCAGAAGGAGGCTTCCTGGAAGAGGCAACTAATTCAGATAGAGGAAGTGATTTTCTGGGAACTGAATTGCTATCATCATCATTATAATCTCTCCCTGTGAGTGTGGAGGCTGCATCTTCACAGAGTGACTGTCAGCTCCATGGATCAGTGTCTCCTCACTCCTGCTGTGAAAGGGGAAGTTATTGCTCTTGTGAGGCTTATGTCTCTTAGTCGTCCAAAACAGCAAAATGTGAAATCACATCATCGAGATCATTTTTTATGAGTGAGAGTGACAAAATATGGTTCTACAGTAAAGCTGATAATTTGACTCTTTACTTTAAAGAAAATGCTGTTGATTCTCCGTCAAGAGTTGGTTCAGTAGCAGGGGCCAAGATCCGGTAACCCAAGACTGGAAGCAAATGAAAACAGTCACGCTCTACCTGAAATTTACAACGCTTTTTAAACAAAATTAGTTTGAAAGTTTAGCTTGAAGTCACTAATCAACCATTAGAACGCATCTGTTTATTTGTTTAATCTGTACACAACACAAAGTATTAAAAAAATGTCAATTTACTTGGTGTTGGCGGTTCAATGCCAGACAATTTCTTAGATGTCACATTAAACAAAAGTGGTTTGAAGAGAAAAAATGCAACCTGCTAATTAACAAGCCGGGAATAGGATTTTGTTACTTCTGGGCAGAACCAGACAGGCTTTTTCCAGTAATTATGCTATGATACGCTTACCACTCACTGCTCAAAATAACACACATATTTAATGAACGAATGTGAAATTTTGTTCGTTTTTTTAAATTTCACCCCAAATAAAAAATATTTATTGAAAAAATGTCAAAAAATCGTGTTAAACTGCATCCGAATGTTTAAATTTCATTCCTAACAATTTTTTACTGTAGATAGGAATGCAAAGTAAACATCTTTAAAGTGGAATTAAAAACAAAAAAAACTCTCCAAAGTTCACCAATTCCTCTAATTTGACTGTGTTGACAGCTGACAGCTCACTTCATGGTCTGCTGGAGGCAGGTCGGGCAGAGGCGAGGGCTCATCATCTAAACCTAAACCAAGAAGGATGATATCATGTGATCCCAGTAGCTTCTTCTCCTCCTTCCTGACTCCACCATTTGCTTCAGCTTCTCTGCTACTGTGATCCCTCATTCCGCCTCACCTCTCCTCGTATCTCGTCTTCATCTCTGATCTCCCGCTGCTTTTCCTCCTCTCTGCCTCTCTCTCTTTTTTTAACCTTTAAAAAACTAAATGATTGATAGAGATGGAGATAGAGATGACTTTATTAATCCCCGTAGGGAAATTACGGGTCTTGTCTCTAAGTCTTAGTGCCACCTTGTTGGTTTAGATTTAACATATTTTATTAGGACTGTTGAATTAAGATAACAAGCAGATGTAACAGAACAGCTGTGGTTATTTAGCCCAAATGGAAGTGACATGTTTTATCTCATCTTTAGTAATTGAAGTCGTACAAATGAATCTCCCCTCTGGATTCCTTTTTCAGCATCAATGTCTGATGCTGCTTCACATGTCATCTTTTTGAACCTTCAGCCACCCAACAGGAGCCATAAACTGGTGTGATTGACACCTGCAAGCTAAAAGCTTTGCAGACCGCGGCTCCTGGTACAACTGAGCTCATGGACTAGAGAAATGTGGGCTGGCTCTGTGAGAAAACTATAAGGTAGGTTATGAGCAGCACAGTTTGTCGATTTTCTTCAGAGCAAAAGAGTTCAGAGGAAGAGAACGGCTCTTTTTTTTCTGTAAACGTATGAGGCCAGTGCTAAAAGCACAATGGTAAACACACTCACAAACACACAGTGGAGCACATGTCATGATGTGTGTCAAAATTCAACTTGAAGGGGTTGCTCGAGGGCATGATTTGTGAGGGAGAGGAGGCGCAGAAGGCTCTGATGTAAAGTAACTGTGATTCCAAGCTGCTTTAGCTTCTGAAAACAAATCCCCTCTAAGACTTCTGCTTATCTCAACAGATCTCAGCCTGGGTTTAACACAATCTGCCACAAATATACTTCATTTCCTCGCCTTTCAGATTAAAAACTTTGTGGGGAATTTCAACTGAACTGTCTTTTGGCAGTTAATTGTGTGATTTTGTACTCATACAACTCATGGAGCTGGTTCCCCAGAGGTCTCTGCTCCAAGCTTTAAATGCTTGAAATTTACTTGCAGCGCAAAAGGGGACAAGAGGAAGTAAAACAGGAAAAAAGGAAAACAGCAGCTTATGAATTCTGCTGTTTCAGCCGTATTGAATGTAATAATAAATGCCGAGTGGAGGCCTGTTCCAGAAAAACAATGAAGTTTCCACCCTGAAGCGGTTTACCCGGCCAACGCAAGTGTGACCAACTTCTGGGCCCTGCAGGCATTCAGATGTAAAACAGGGAAAGACCCAGACTATCCAGCAGCATGCACACAACAATGTATACACCCGCAAAAAACACTCCCTATCTCCCTTTCAGACATGGTGGCAGTGGTCAGTGACAAGACAAAGTGTCTCTATTAGCATGAAAATGATCTGTCCACCCAGTGAGATGCTTCCTCCGAGATGGGAAAATCTATTTACACTATCTGTACTGTACTTTGCTTTATCTAACTGGACTGACCGTGTCCAGCAAGCAGGCCAGCAAATCAAGTCCCTGTCATGTATTTATAAATGAGGTCATGTAACATCAGTGCAGAGCTGTATGTACGTAGCACCTGTTTCCTTGACAACCGCAAGCAGGATGCCCCCAAAAAACCACAGAGATGAGACGAAAAGGAGGACCAGTGATAACAGGAAGCAAAATTGTGATCATCATTATACAGATCTTCAGATAGACGGACGGACACATAACCCCACTTGAGGCTAACTTAGGCCAAAGAATTATCGTGCAGGGGAACCACTCTTGACAGTGTTGCTGTGAGGAAACACATTCCCCGCGTTCCTGCGACCCTGCGTGGTTGGTTTTCTGGCGTCAGTATCTGGGATGTGCATTCCTCAGCCTACGACACCCCGGGGAGCTGAACTTCCCCCGGCGTAACCTGAGTAAAACATAAGCTTCCAGGGATGCTCTCGCAGGCCACGGTTGGGAGGATGACGTGCAGTAAATTACAGCTTCAAGCTTGTGAGCAGAATCTCTGAGGTGATTTCAGCTGATGTTCAGAGACAGACACGAGAATTCAGAAATTTTTCTGAAGTCATACCCATTGGAACAAAAAATGAGTATTTTTTATTCTCTTGTGTAATCTCTTTGATGGTTGGGCTACAGGACAATTACGTTGTCTTGGTAATAAAAATGTATTAGCTTGATGGCTTTTATGAGCACTGGTGGCTGCACATTTTTAGGTATATGGAGTTGCCTGGAAAGATGCTGAGCTGACAGGTCAGCTAAGATCTGAAATTTCCAATACGCCCATCTGTATCTTTGGTGTGCAACTTTTTCACAAATTGGAAACTAACATGAGAAAATCATGTCTTAGCCGTATGGAACGCAAACTGTGTCTCCACGTGTACGTGGCTGTGTCTCCCTGATGGGGCTTTACTGGGCAGGGTACTGGCTGCTGCTGTCACCACCATGCTTGCTGGAGCAGATAGGCGATGTGTCCCTTTTTTTAGCGTGCATAAGAGAAGCCATGCATTCTATTAAAGCATGCATCAGTGCACGCAATTCTCATCGGCTTTGAAAGGCAGACACTGTAGCACAGCGCCGTTAACCTGTGTTCTAAAATTCTCTGTCACATGAAATGAACGAGAGCAAATAACTCAAATTTTGCACATTAGATGTGTTTTCCTGCTGTTCCTGTGCTTTCAGCTCCTGGAGGAAAACACTGTAAACCTATAGCTGTTCTTTTACACTAGCAGGTATGTCTCACACTGGGTTACTGGAGGTCCATTTGTATTTTGTTCCAAAAATAGTGGTTAGACAGAATGAACCTCATAAAATAATATGGGAACAGAAATGTTCTTTGTGTGTGTACAAGATAATTATGTGGTTGTTTTGTGAAAGAGGGCCTCAAAAGGTAAAAAACACAAAAGATTTTAGGTTCAACAGAAATCAACTAGGGGACAATAAACTATTTAGATTCAAATACACCCTATTATAAACCAAACCTGGGACACTGACTTGGTATAGTTGAAAATTCAGTTATGACAATAATTAATGAGCGTAAAAGACAGTTAATTTGGTAAATGCATTAGTAAAATGTGTGTTACTTACCATGTAATACCATATAATAAGCGGCTGTAGAAAGGTGAATATAGTCCAATTTTTTATTTATTATATATGATATTTTTATTTCTATTTGTTTGGAACTGCTGTAATGTGAAATTTCCATTATGAAAGTGTTATCTATCTATATTGATGAATCCCAGATTTGTGTGTCATACATTCATAGGCTGACAGTCTGCACCTCTATTGAATGTTATCACGATGGATGAGTAAGTGAACAAAAATAAACTTCTGTTAAAGGCCATTGTGTCTAACATGCAGCATGTCCTTTCTTAGTCAGCTCTGTATGTCCGTGTCACTGTGCAAGATAATGATGTGCTGTGGAAGCAAAAGATTGACGGAAACAGAACGCTGAAAAACAATTCTGTCCAAGGCAGCTGTGTTGAGGAGCGAGATGGTTGAAACAGTGTGGGATGCTTAAAATCCGTCCAAAACACATTTCTAGGACTTTCGGCTTAAGTTCACCAAATCTCTCTTACTCGTTGGTTCAGTGATGATGTAAAAAAACGGTAAGGTTGGGAATTATCATTATTATATAATACTGGTATGTGTCACAGTGAATAAGTGGAACGAATAACTTAAAAGAAGAATTCAAGGAAGTTTATGTTTTCTTATAGATACTTGCATATAGCCTTATCCAAACAATCAAATGGATCTTTCCATTTCACAAACATCCTGCTACGAAACAATGATTGAACTGAAAGCAGACCTTTCTTGACCTTTGCAGCTGGAAGAAAATCAAAATCTGAAATAATGACTGCCTGTGGAGAGCATCAACAAGAGCAGGTTTTCAAAGGAATTCTGCAGTGTATTTGCCAATATTCCTTTCTGATCAGTTTCCATGACTATAAACCAGGCCTGACTTGATTCTCGACTGACTGCAGAGATTACATTACAGGAAATGGAAGAAAATGTATGTCAGAGATGTGAAAGTCAAAAAAACTGTTACTGTGAGCAGATAGGATAGACTTTTTCTCTCTAACTTAAATACAAAAGCTGCGTGTATTGTAGCATGCTTCCAGTTTTCCTTCTCTCAGTGCCCAGTGACATTGAATTCTACAGCTTTGTGCTGAAAGGGAGATGGTGCATTTTACATTTCAAGCTATCGCAGCAGTGAAGCTGATAAAAAGGAAAACCAGCTGTCTTGGAGCCAAGACTGAAGTGGACCGAGCTGCTGTCTTCAAAAAATGAAAAGCACCCTATAATGAGGATGTACAGTAAAATAAGAAGTGACACTGTCAATAAAAATAGTTGAAGATCCAAGGAATATTTAAAAATCTGTCTCTTTTTAGGACGGAAGCCAAAATGGCAAACATTTGCTGCTTCCTGCTTCTTTAATGTCAGGCTTTGCTTCATTTTGTTGTCATTTCTGACAGCAAATGAAGAGTCTCAAACATTTTAAATAAGGGTTATAGTAAAGAAGCATTGTGAAGACAAAAAATGTGATGAGCATTTCAAATAATTTATTGACAACATATGGAGTAAGTCAATCATTTGAAATTTGTGAAAATAATCAGTAGATTAATTGATTATATAAATACTGTAGAATAAACACTCATTAGATGCAGCTCTAGCTACCAATTACTCCACAAGTGTTCACCAACTGGTTGCTAACTTTGCATGACTGCTGTCTGGGCAGAGAGCGTACAGTGTAAAATCAAGTTTGAAATGAACTAAAATGTGCAATAAAAGTGGTTAGAATAAAAAAACAACAAAAAAACAAAACAAGATGAGAGACACTCCGTGCATAGATCTAAAGAAAACTGCAGAGCTCAGTGTCATCTGCATATTTGCAACTATGAGTAATCATTTACATTATCAACAGTGATTCAGTCTGCTACTGTAAAAACATTGATAAAAGTGATTTTAAATGTACAATTCAAGGTCAACAGGTTCACTTGTTTTCTTTTTTAATTGAAATTACTAAGTGGTTACACCATAGGGTAAATATCCATTAGAAATGCTTCACTCTTCACATTTAAATGGCACAAATGATTCAACTGTGTGAACTACTATTAAACTACACTCAAGGTTCCTGGGTACAGCTCAGAGAATATTAACCCCCCCCCTTCCGAATTTGCTGTAAGGTTGTAGATGAATCAGAGGTCAGATCTTCTCCAGGCCAGTGAAGACGTGCTGTTGATCACACACTGGTGTCATTAGTTCAAACTAAGTATTCTCCCCAGGACAAACTCTGTTCTTGGCTGGCGGCCTCACAACAGGACGCAGAACTATTCACCCACCCAGCACACAAAAAGGAAGCATGTGCACAAACACGGGCTGAGACAAGACAGACAGACCTTCAGGGTGCCTTCAGCATTTGTGTGTAAACCATAGATGTGAATGCACACACAGGCTTACTGTGCAGCTGTATGTGTGCCTGACATGAATAAATTTAAAGATTGGATGCTGACTGACATTCCAGTCTTAGTACAAATATCCATGTTACATGTCTCTCAGCTGTGCAGAAAAATATTTGTAATCTAACGTGTAATTTATCTCTCATGGGAAATTTTGGGATTTCATTGAGCCTTCATATTGTTTTCGAATTGCCCAGAGAGGCTAAACCGTAATTTCTACATGAAGGCTCATAATAATGTTCACAGACTGCATGTGTCATTGGTTTCCTCAAACAGAGCTCCTCGTGAAAACGTGATCTATACTATGAATTGTTGCAGATTAATATTAGGAAGTGCTTATTCATCTGATATTTGCTGGCACTAATGTGGTACTGTATGAAAGGCCGGAATCCAAATGCTTAGAAGCAGAGGGAAAATAACATCAGCACAGGAAGATGAGTCTCCACTGCTGATTTATGCATTAATCCTCTTAGGTTGTGGTGTCTCACTGCCAGCCATGTGACAAAAATACATACATAATGACTTTACGATCTTCTATTCAACATAGCACACTGCGCTATACCGCGCTGTAAAGCTAGTGCAAAAACCATAATCACAGGGGAGCCTAGGAAAGGCTCATTCTAGAGCACATGAAACCAATCTGGGCAAAAATGTATAAATATTTATTTATTTATTTATTTATTTTATATGACTGAAAGGGCATATTGGTTGATCCCAAACTTGTATTTACCAACAAAGTTTTGCTATGCTGACTTCTTGGATTTTTATGCACAAACCTTCAAGTGTCTACATTCCAGCGTTCGGCCTTGCGCAAAAGGGAAAAAAAAAAAAGAAGCAGATGAAAGAACTGAGATCAAAAGTCTAGCGGGGTTTATCCAGTGTGACTTTAGAAGGCAAATATTGCAATACAGGCTGATGATAATCCAAATGTTTTTGTGTCCAGGATCGAACATTCTGTGCATTATTTTTCCAAGTTATTTTTTTGTAAAAAATAAAAATAAAAAAGTCACAGTAAAATTTTTAGGTAAAAAACTATCTAACGCTTGTTAAATTGTAAATTCCTGGATGTCCCAGTAAAGTTGACTCAGGACTTTAATCCTGTGTAAAAACAGGATTAAGTTGACAGGAACTAGCAATCAACCACAACACTGAAATCACCTGCCTGATAATGTATTGGTCCCTCTCACGACACTGAAATTTTCTTCTATTTCCTGACCTGAGAAAAACAAACATCCAGCTACATGAGTGAACTCTTCTCTGAAAAGTGAGGAAATACAGGAATGGATAATGCATAAATGGGAAAGTTTGCACATGAGTCTCTAACAAACACAAAAAACTCAGAAATGAGCAATGTTGGTTCAATCCCTCTGTCTGTAAGGCATTGTATCACCGCTGACAACAAAGCTCTTAAAAGCTTTCCATTCTCCTTCTGCATAAATTGTGTATATGTATGATGAAGAGGATGAGAGTGATTTTGTAAGCCTTTTTTTTCATGACCCACTATATCTTATGATGGGTTGGCGTGACATATTTCCACAACACACGCGTGATGCGCTTAGATAGAGAGCGCTCGCGCAAACACACACATCCAAGCGGACTCCCCGACAGACATGCTAACGCACGTACACAGACACTAAAAGCTTTCAGCATCCTTGATGCTTCCCTCAGCATGACTAAGTGTGCTCCATCTCACACTGCTCTCCCGATAGAGCCATGATTTCCCCTGGCAGCGCACACTCAGCTCCCAGCCACTCCACACATGTCAGACCTGATAGTGTTTGCTTCGTTCACACCTGCACTCAGGCACACACACACGTTTGATGGTGATCATACAGCCTGTGCACAAGCACACAGCTCTTACAAGCAATATGCTGCGTCAGTGGGTTTGTGGACGGGAACGATACTACCTAAAAAAACTGAGATGGGCTGACCCGGGGCCAAATGAGGCAGAGGTGAAAGAGAAAAGGAGTGACAGAAAGCAGGTGGGAAGGGTGACGTTTGTGTGCCTGCAAGCAACATTGAGAGGAACGGAGCACCAGAAAAGGAGGACGAGGCTTAAACACTGAGATAACGATGAGTCTGTGGGAACAAAGGAGCTGGTAGCTCATAATGACTTCGGCCAAGTTTAGTACTTCCGGCCGTTTAATTTTGAAAATTGCAGCCGACGTTTTGGGGTAGATCAGATCAGGTGAGCTGAACTCCACTTAATGTCTTTACAGGCGTGAAAGGGGAGTCGGAGAATGTTTGTTCTTGTGGGTGGATAAGCATACACAAATCTGCGCATCTGGGAGTGTTAATGCTGAATCTCGCCATGTTTTTTTTCCGATAAAACGGGTGTAAGTACAGCAGGAGTGGAGTCAGCATCATGAGCAGAGAGAACAGAAAAGAGTGAGACAGCGCCTTAAGGAGCTAAGATGGGGGGAGTGAGGATAGGAGGTGTGAGGGGAGAACTTAGTGGGGATAAAGGGAAAGAAACAGGGCTGGGGGGAGTGAAGGATATGGGGGGGCAACAAAGGGCAGAGGAGAGGGGGGCTGAACACGGTGTCAGTATGCTACAACTTGCCTCTTCAAAAACAGGAAATAATCCAATAATCGCTTAGAAGTGTTTTGAATGCTTTTTTTTTTTCTTTACATTCTGCTTACGTGCATAACTGACAAATATCTGGTACAAGCATGTGTGAGACCTGTCAAGACTTCAGAGACTCGCACATGAGATGACAAATCCCACCGCTGCCGGAGTTTTTCTGCACACATGACGTCACCGGAACAGCCCGAGTCGCTGAGTTTATCTGCTGCCTCTTTTCAACTCTCGCTGTGAGTGTCACAAATGTCAGTGGCTCTGCCGCAGACTCTGCCTCCATGTCAGCTCATTAGCACTTAACGCTAAAGTACACACACTTCAAACCCTCCAGAGCCTGGGAGTCAGTAAATGAACTGCCAGAAATGCAGAAATTCTTATCCGTGTGATGTGATCCTTTTATCGCCATTTCTTCATTTCTTTCCATCTTTGTCTCCTCCCTTTTTTTTTTTGATTCAGGTGTCTGTAATTCAACACTGACTGCTGGATCGAGTGCTGTGTGCAACAGTTTGACATCTTGGAACACTCAGCAGTTACTCGAAGCTTTAGAAGATCAACACGCTACATCAAACCTCATTCATCTCAACAAGTTTTTTCAGACTAGTGCTACATTTTCAACCATTCAAGACTAAAATCACTGGCGTTTGATTTAGTTTCTTTTTTCTACCAAGCTGAATTACGCTTTAATGATCCCATAACTTCCAAAGCAGCAGGTGATGACACATTGATTAACCCTGTGTATCCTGTTGGAATTTGAAACAAATATCTAGAATGTAGTGCAGTACCTTCAGGCTGCAGTCTTTTAAGACTATCAAAGTAAAACACTATTACCAAGGTCTGCAAATTACTAAACAGAAATGTATTTGCTTTTGAGCTTTCCTTAATAGCTGCCTGGGGAATTAACTCACTTCCATGCAGCTTCAGCTGTGACACTTTACAGCGCTGGCACTTGTTGGCCTTTCTCTCTCCTGAAATATCCACCCTCCTCGCTCATGGAAAGCTAAATTTTCCCCTGATGTGCGAGAAATCATTTAAAATATTTAGTGACAGAGCAGCTCCCAGCATGCACAGCAGACAGAGGGAAAATGTGAAGGATAAGCCAGAGGTCAAATGGAGCTAGGCAGGGGTCAAAGAGTGCAGCAGAGTGCAATTACTTAGTGGTATTGACTAGGGGCCACTTAGACAGGCTTATTAGAGCACTGCAGAGGAGCGGTCGATATCAACATATGTTACATTTGGCTAAGAATTGTTAAGCTACCTATCTTAAAATGCATCAACACTATTATTATATTTTTATAAATTAAAAAAACAAACAAACGGATGTCCCCCTCCAGATTAGCACAATTTTAAATCTAATTCTTGTCCAGGCTACCACACCCTGAGGACACATATCACACGATCAGTCATGTGCACTGGGCTTGGCCCTGGAAACTGGCACTAAATTGTCTGCTATGCCTAGCTGCAGAAAAAAGTGAGAACCATTTTTATTTTAACTTCTCATTACATGTCCTCCTCTTTACATTTTTGACTTCTAATACATGTTGAAGCTGAAATAGATGTAATTTGAATTCTATTTGTATAGCATTATCTTTGACTTTAATCGATTGTTACTGTACAACAGATTTACCTTTTGAATTTAGCTGAATTGCTAAATGTTAACTGAAAGACGGAAATTTAGCCAGTAAGACTTATGATAACAACATGTGCAACACACACAAAGTCACTTAAATAACAGCTCATGCAAACATAATGTAGGGAGCAGTAGCATGATATAATGCAGAATTTAAATGAACAACAGCTGCTGCTTTTGCAGATTTAACAAGCTCAGCAGTGCTTGTACTGTAGTTCATTATCCATGCTGAATTAACCACTGGTATTCAAGGAAAACCTGTGTATTCCCGCGAAAGCTGGACAGTGGTGCACAAATCTAAACATGTTAGACTTCTTGGCTATAGGCTACCATGGATCTTCTGCATGGCTTCCACATTGTTCGGTCCAGAGAACATGCGTACCAAGGGTAGTGACTTTTATCAGCTGCTAACTTCGTGTTTAGCTCTCTGTTAAGTTGACTGGAGATAAAACAATTAAGTTTATGGGGCAGTTGAGACCTGGTGTCGCCATGTGTCCTGGCTGATCAGATCACAGGTGGAGAGCTCTGAGTATGTGGTTTCACACACTCTGGCTTCAGTCTCCACATGCATCCTGAGTGACCATTTGCGATCTGACCTCACTGTCTGGAAATATGCAAGCACAGTATACAGCATCTGTGTGCAAAGTCCACGTGTTGCTGTTTTTATCCAGTGGGGGCAGCACTGCACCAACTGTGCACACTCTGATGGAAAATAAAAGAAGAAGAGCACTTCTTGTGTTTGGACAACAAGCAGTAGATATTGGTAAATGGGAGAATCAAAACAATACAGATGACTTCTATTTCTTGTTCTACCTCAGGCAACTCTGATGTTTGATGTACTCTTGATACACCTCTATTGTCAGGGTTCGATAGTGTCTGTCTGTTAGGGTCATTCGGTGTTCCCTGTGTTATGTTAAAGTTTTTTGGTATCTTAATTCCTATGTCTGGTCAAATCGTCTCCTCCAGGTGTGTGAGATTGCCTCTCCTCCCTAATGTGTTTCACCTGTGTCTAATTGTCTACCCCTCCTTGTGTATTTAAACCCTGTGTCCCTTTCCTCCTGGCCCAGATTGTCTTGTCTTCCTAGTGAGCAGTCCAGCGTTAATCTCTAGTGAGTTCTTTGTGTTTTGATCTTGTTTTGTTCCACGACTACTGAGTTTGCCTATCCCTTAAACTGTACCTTTGCTAATTATTTAGATCTCCCGGTGTCGACCCATTTTCGGATTAAAACGATTTTGATTAAGAACCTCCCTATGAGTCTCTGCATTATTGAATCCTCCTAAGCCTGTACCTGATATATATGGTCTTAACGACGCAGTTGGTGCAAATGATGACATACTTTTACTTACACTGAGGACATCACTGAAGTAGGTTGTCGTTCCATGTGGTCTAGGATACATTTGCGTTCACACTGCTATAAGAAAGTGCTCACATTTGGCTCAGACTTCCTCCAAATGTGTTTTCAGACCTGTGCTTAGAACTCTACACTTATGATCTGATCATTTAGTGTTAGTGTCAGGGTCCTGCAGTTTGATGTGTCTGTCAGAGTCATTCTGTGTTTCCTGTTTTATTTTGAAATTTTGGCTACGTCTTAATCCCCATGTCTTAAGTTTTTTTCCCTCATGTGTGTGTGATTTTCCTCCCTAATGTGTTCAGTTGTGTCCAATTTTCTCCCTCTCTTTGTGTATTTAAGCTGTGTGTTCGTGTCCTCCTGTGCCAGATCGTCTTGTCAGTTTCCAGTGAGTGTTCCAGCAATATATTCCTTGAGTTTCCTAGTGCATGATCTTGTTTGATAATCGGTGTCTGAGTTTTGCCTTTCTGGATTTGTACTTTCGCTTGCTAGTCTGATCAACTGGTGTCGACCCATTTTCCGATTAAACGGCTTTGATTAAGAACTTCCCCTTGTGTCTCTGCATCTTGAATCTTCCAGAGTCTGTACCTGATAGTACGATCTAGCCAATAATTAATTTAGCAGAGTCTGACCCAGTTTGCTCAGCCTTGAAAGCTTAAGGAGCACGCCTTCCTTCACTGGCAAGAGGACCAACTGCAGTTAGTTTGCCAGGAAATGTTGGAAGCGTCGAAATGCAATGAATTTGCATGCGTGACATTGTCGGCTCAATTAAATTTCCTTTTTGCTTCCTGACGGTTCCTAAGTGTTCAGAAGTCAGCTCGCATTCTCTACGTCTCTCCAGTCCAGAACAATTTTCTGGAGAGTCTAGGGATTGCCATCCCTTTATTTCTCAGTGTGAATTACATTTTGAGTTTAATGCTTCTGCCTTTTCTTTGGACCGTGCCAAGATTTCATTTATAATTTCCTATTTGACTACTCGGGACAGGATATGGGCTAATGCTGAGTGGAGCCGCTGATCAGCTGTGTGTTATTCTTTGCCAGAATTTCTTAAAGCGTTTATACAAATATTCCAGTCGACAACTCCGGCCAGAGAAGCAGCTAAAGCATTAGTGTCTTTGAAGCAAGGCAAACGGTCAGTAATTGATTACACAGTTGAGTTCTGTACCACAGCGGCCGACAGGATTTGGAATCAACCTGCGCTTATAGACAATTTTCTGAACGGCTTGTCTGAGACATTAAAGGATCGTTTAGCTCCGTTAGATTTGACAGAGGAACTCGAGGCATTGGTCGTGTTGGCTTCAAAGATGAGACTTTTTGAACGTCAGCAACATCGGGTGAATCAGAACCAGTTCCGGTTCTCATCCATTGCCGAGCAGCGAGCTTATCCTCCAGTTCCCCAGCGGTGAGTTGTTTCTCCTGCTCCGTCTAAGGAGTTATTTGACAAGCAGGAACAATCGAATGAACCATCAGAAGTGATGCAAAACGGCCAAATCTGCCACACTCCACTGGAATGGCAGCAGAGAGTGAAGGTGGGGAGATGCATTTACTGTGCACAGCTGGGACACTTCGTCTTCTGCCTGGTTAGGTCACCTAACGCTGCCTTTTTGTCATTGGTGAGTCAAACCAAATTACCTGGCACATCCAAGAGACAGCTAACTAAAGTAATGCTCCAATCTGATTCCAATTCCCTAATCTTCCAAGTACTAGTAGATACTGGAGCAGACACAAATTGGATGGCTTCCTGAGGGTCTGAGGGTCTTTAATTGCCGGCACTTTTCCATGGATGCTAGGTCAAGACTAATGTCACCGCTTTCTTTTGGGAGAATGATAATGTGTTTTGGTTGTGACGAATCTAAACGATACTGTGTTGACACAGTGGCCCAATCAGAAAGTGAACATAGACTTTTTCTGCCGGTCCAGACTAAAATGCAATCCCAGAGTTTTCAATGGGGTCAGCAGCATTTTCAAATGTCTCCATTTTAGGGGTTGTAAAATGGCGGTGTAGAAATGAGATGCTAAAGTGAAAATGTTCTAGCGAGGAGACAGAAAAGAAAACGGAGGGGACTGCAGTGCAACATGTGCACGAACACATACAAACACACGTACATACACTTTTTTAATCTAGACATTTCAGTATTAGCTATTCACAAATAGGACTTCTTCCCCTCTGCCTAGCCATGAGTGAAAAGAAGATTATAAATTAGCTGCCACTGCCACTGATGAGCTGAGCTGGAGCTTGGACCGGGGTTGGTCTCCACCCAGATTTGGGGTAGATTGGGGATTTCAAAGTCAAGAAAGTTCAAAGCCATTGGCTTGGGACTGTTCAAAAGAACTACAGCCAGCCATGAAGTGCGGGGGAAAGGACTTGGGGAGCTAGCTACTTACAGTGAACTGCCCCACATTCTGTACCGAAAGAGGAGTGTGGGGGGGGGTTCGTGTAAAGGCTAAATGCAAGTGAAAATAAGCTCTGCAGTCCTAAGTTGATTAAAGGTGCTGAGGCTGTGGAATTTAAGCGACATGCTGCTGCAAAGTTGAAAGGGAGAGCCAAAAATCAAACAAACCATCAGTGAGAGAATATTTGAAATGAGATGAGCACAGAGGGTAATGTACCTGGAGACTTTGCTAACGCCCACATTGACGGAATGTGGAGTGAGTAATGTAAATGAAACATGAAAGAAAGAATAAATAATAATTAAAATAAACCTTTGACAAATAATGCATTACTGTCTAGACTATTATTTGTGCTAAACAATCATTGATTTAAAACTCTAAAATATCCTCTCACCCCAAAGATTGGATGGATTAGTGGAATTTTATTTGATATAGATGACTTTGGAGCCTAATAGCATGAAATAAACAAGGTCATGTCTTCAAGTAGGCGATAAAAGCAGATAATCTACATTACTCTTTGCACAATGCAGTTTTAGTAAAAATAAAGAACATCGGTAGCAGCAACATCTTATAATATCTTTCGAAACAGTTATCTCTACCAGACAGTTTCAGTATATATCAGTATCTTAATAACCACAAACTAATTTACTCTTATTTTTAATTGAAGATTTAATTTCACTTTCCATTTCACCATCTGATCATTGAAATAAAGAAAATAGAATTGGGCATTTACACTATTTCTCAGTAAACTGTTTTTTCTTGCACTTTGTGCCACAGCAGGGACCACAAATTATTCTGTTAATTGGTTTATTGCATTAATAAAGGTGATTACTTGCCGGTAACTGTCATACGGCCATAAAGACGTAAAATATAAATCTTTAATAGAAATCTTTGGGTAGCATATCACAAGAATAAAAGCCAACAACCATATTCTGCCATTAGCTCAGTTAGCTGTTGAGTTAGTGACCCTGCCTTCCTGGGCCATGACCTTGCTTCTCCAGTTATTGACACCATGGAAGGATGCACGGCTCAGCTGGGTTCAAGAGGCTCCACGTGAACACTCACAGTGAAGACAGGTGGCAGCACAGAGGTGACTTGTAGCGCGACCCCGGGGATGACAGAACATGGCAGGTAGGGACAGGTGAGAGGTGAAGCAGCACAGGATTCAAGAGAACCAGGCATCAGCAGCGGTAAAAAAATGGCATTTTGAACTGGAATATTTTCCATCTCACTCAAAGAAATGAGGATTTATTTTGAATAGACCACAGATAATAGTAGATTTGCTTGTGCAAGACAAACCGAGGTGTGTTTATAGATTTAATTAGACTGAAGTTTGCTGTATGATGACCTAACAATTAAGACCACTAAATGGGAACTCCACAAGGCTGGAACACTGCGCACCAGCAGCCACCCCACCAATTAAAAGAGCAGAACCTGCACAGTGAGTTTCTTTATCTAGTCAGTATTAACAACACTGCAAAGTGCTTAACAACAAGATAAACAGTGAAAGCAGCCAGTGAAGCAAAAGCATAAGGAGCACGCAAGGTAATAAGAATAAGTAGAAGAATAAAATCATACAAATAAGAAAGTAGAATAAATAAAGGTAAGTCGGAAAAAAACTTTCAACAAGAAAAGGTTTTTAAGATGAGATTTATTTATGACTTCTGGTGCTAAAGATCCCAAAATAATATTATTTCTAGATCTTATCCACATTAATCCCAGGGAAAAATGTGTTAATGATCCGCTCGGTAGTTCTTGAGTTATTTTGTTCACACGTGCACAGATAGACAGGAGCAAAAACAAGACCCTATTTCTCTTTGTTCTGTAAGAGTTAAAACTTGATTTGGAGAAAGTAAAGTACTATTTTTTTGCTTAGTAAGAATATTGTTCATTATAATATGGGTTTATTTTGTTTACTTATTAACAAAATGTACTTTTTATTTAAAACTAGCTGTAAAACACTGCGAGAGAGGATGGGCTAACGGTAGCTCTTTAGCCTGTTGCTGTTTTCTTACATTCTGTCAGTAATGTTAGTTCAGTTTTTGAAAATTTTATACATCACACTCAGAATCAGGTTTATTGCCAAGTAAATTTTGCACAATTCAAGAAAATATCAATCACATCTTAAATATGTTACCTTATTTATATCTTACACAAAGCACCATTAGTCATCTGTAAATACTGTTTTTCTGTGTCAGTGAACAACTGTTTGACGGAAAGCCAAAGAGGTGTAGTAAAAGCTAATTTATCTCCAATTATCTCCATTCACTTCTTCGTTTATGAAGGTGCCCTGATTTCTTTTTGTTACATAAGGCCTTCATTATAGAGCAGAAAAAAACCCAAAACATTAGTGTTTGGTTATCAGCTGACAGTGAACGTGGTAAAAGTCTGAAATAAAAGCAGACATTTGAAAGTACCAAGACGCAGGAGTGAAAGTAAACTTCAAATCACAGAGATTCAGTAATAAGCTGCAAAAGTACAGAGTGCTGAACACACAGTGTCTTCCTCTCTGTTGTCCCGCACAGACAGGAGCTGAATCTGGAAGCAGACTCTTGTTTGCGGGGGTCGTCATCAGTTGGCTGCGGTTAGGAAGGCCGCTTAGAGGCAGACCGGGCTCGCTTGACCCGTCCCCAGAGGCAGCCAATCGCAAACAGAGCTCGGCACGATTAAACTGGTAATGGAATCGCAAATCGGCGCAGCGTGGCTGGACTCTGCACAGCTAAAGGTGCCAGAGGAAAAGCCCAATAAGAAAAAAAACAGAGCACATTTTTCTTCCTTTGAGATGCAGCTGACAATTAAAATTAAATGGGTATAAATTTTATTCAAGCTTGTCTGTGATGCTCTTTAAATTACATGTTCTTTTCTTGTGGCAGGGGACGGCAACAATGGGGTATATAAATAGAAAAAAAGACAGCGCCTCCCTCTGTTGTTTTTCCGTCTGATTCAGCACTCCTGGACTTTACACTGAAAGCTCAGTGGCCACAGGGAATGCCAGCTCATCGACTATTATAATGTCGACCTTCCTATTGCTCTCTGTCTCTCCCCGCCCTCTCGGCAGCAGACAAACCCAGTTGTTTCTCTCTCTCTTTTTCTGTTTGTCATCTAACTTTCTGTCCTTCTTACTGAACCAAAGCTGGTGTGATTCTGTATGATGCAACTGTGGCATTACTGAAAGTTCATTGTCAACAGAATGACCATTCCCAAGGTGGGAACAGATGGATTAAAGACTTTGCTGCAAACAAAAATGCTATAATGAATGTCCCAGGCTCCATTGCGAAAACCTCTTTTCAAAGCTCAACAGTAAATCATCTTTTTCATTTTCCAGATGGTGACTTACCTCGCTTCAGTCACGCGCAAGTTAAACAGGATTAAAAAAAACCAAGCAATAAACAGAAGCTGTTGCTGATATGACCTTATTGCGTGCTTAGTTAGGTGAAAGGGACACGGAGGACTAACCTTGAGTTTATCAAAGCGCTCGCTGAGCGAGGACACCTGGTGCTCTCGGTGGCGCCCCACCAGCTTGCAGAGGGCACAGATGAGCTGGTCATCCACCAGGCAGTACATGTTGACCTTCTCGTTCTCATGCTCCAGGCAGGTTAGGCCACGAATGTGAGTGTCCGGCACCGGCTCCACCAGGCGGTGACTGGTGAACGGCTTCTTGTTGGGGTGTGTCGCACGCAGGCAGCGGTCGCAGTACGACACCTCGCACGTGACGCACGTCTTGACGGCCTCACGCGGCGGGTCCTGCTCGCAGAACTGGCAGCTGATGCGCGGATCCATCTTAGCAACGACAGTGGGGCTGTGGTTCGCGTTGGTGTGGTTGATGTGGTTGGTATGGTTGGCGTGCGGGTGGGAGTGGCTGGGGGGGGGCGGGGGGGCGCGGGGGGGGCGGGGGCGCGGCGC
>KV751335.1:4712746-4726284 GCA_001698575.1 Mola mola
GCTCTCGGTGGGGGAGTTGGGCCCGCTGAGGGAGGCCTTTTGAAAGCGCTCAATAATGTTCTGCAGCGTCACATTGCGCTTAAGGCCCTCCAGGCCGCGGTGATTCAGCGTGATGACGTAACGACAGGTGGGGCACTGAAAGGCCGAGATGGACTCGAGAGGTTTGCTGGAAGAGCAGTGAGACACCAGGATGCGGTGGGCGCAGTTAAAGCAAAGGCTATGGGCACAGGGCAAGAGCAGGGGATCTTCAAACAACTCCAGGCAGATCGGGCAGGTCAGCTCAGACTCCAGTGTTTCCATCTTCAGTTGAACCGATCTAAAGATGACATCAAATCCCACAGAAGCTGGCCAATTACCTGCACATGGAAGGAAATGCATGTGAGAGTAATTACAGGTAATTACAGGCTTCTAATCGGCATCTTCCTGTTCTATGTGGGCCATTTCAGAGAATATTAGAAAAACTCATCAAATAATCAATGCCCAACTTCCCATTTCTGATTTGTTACCGGATCAGTCATGAAATATTGAGTTCATGTCAGACAGACTGCAGTATTGTTTTGCAGTGTTATAAATCGACAGGGCCTCGTTGTTCAACCTTCAACACATGACTCCTCTAGCAGAACCGCATGACAAGTGGGAGGACTGACCGCAAGAACACGAAGGAAAAAGGCAAGACATGGGCAGACTGGTAGGACAGAAGCAAAAATCAATGGAGTGAAGAGGAGAGGACACACAGCAGCAGAGGAGTACACTGTAAAGCAGAGCGTGCCTGTAGAAAGGAAGACAGACTCTCACATGGTTTAACTCTTCATTCTTCCTGATAAATTTTATTTCCATCTTTCTCTCTCTGTATGGTTTTTATGGTCGGACCAGCTTGAATCAAGCAGTAAAAATTTAACACCAAGGACATTTCAGCTTTTACAGCATAATCCAAAAAACAGAATTTCAAGTGGGACAAGTGACATAGGGGACCGCGATAAAAACAAGGAAATCGATTTCAGATCCTCCCCTCTTTCTCCGAACCCTCCAAACCTCAGTACCTTGCAAAACAACATGTTGCACCAGGCTCTATACACAAAGCAGATGCCCGTGAAACTGCAGCATTAAACCCGTCGAGCCCAGATAGACGACGAGTGACGAGTTCATTCAGTGAGGCTGTTCCCGAAACAGCTGTCCTGCCTCCCGCCGTGCAAGTCAGGCAGGATTTACGGGCAACTGGGTTTTACTCATTGTGACTAATCACTCTCATCTTTGGAACGGTTTAAACTCCTGTGGGTGATCTCAAAGTGAAGATGAGGTCATTGTGGAAATATAGATAAGACACTCAGCATCCCCGTTTTACAGGTTATGTATCAAAATCAAGCTGTTACTATTTCTTGTTGTCATAAACATTTCTTTGACCTCCCCCTCGCCATTTTATATCCCCTAATCTATTTATTTGTTTCTCATTTATTTAATTCTTTTTGTGCTTTTTTTGACGCTTTTGTCAACACAAAAATATTTTCTAATATTAAGAATAATTTGTACATTTGAGGTAGGATTGTATTAGCGTAATTGTAAAAACAAAAGACAGCACTGCACTGACAACTGCTGTTGGAAGGGAATGCAATTTGACAATAAAAAATATGAGTATCAGCGTCCCAGTCAATGTAATTACAATGTAACTCCAGATTTAAGTCAGTGCATCCAAACTATTGATTCATGCCTACCTGGTTCTCTCTACTGCCACCCTGTACAGAAACTGCTATGTCCTAGACAGAGATTGTTCTGATGGTCTGTTAATGTTCCGGGATGGAAAGAGTTTAAGCTGATAAGTGTTCAAAATATAAAATAAATTGAAAAAATTAGATGAAATAGCATTTAAAATTTCTCATTTACTGTTTCTTGATTTAGCTTGTTTTGGCCAACAGTCGAAAGCCTTTGCGTCCTGCAAAAGTGTTTTTAAGCTGTGACCTTAATCAGTTCCATGTGACCCCCCCGATGGATAATAAAATTCACAAGCAGTTGTCCAAATGTTGTTCAGAAGTTGGGCTTTCCCCACTTCTTCAATCTACAGTTTTAATTTCTTTTGAATGAGCTAACTCTGCCACCATCAGCTGTTGTGCTGCGATGCCGTCCTGACGCTGGAGCGTGAACTCGGTGTGACAAAACTGCCCATCGGTTCAGGACTGTATGAAAACAGAAATGGAGCTCAAAGGCTCAAACTCATTTGCGCAAACGCAAATCTCCTCCCTTCTGCAGCTCCACAAAACTGTGCCTGAGACGCTGAGCTGTGCTCAAAGCAAACATGATTTGAGCGGCAGCCAGCTGCTGGGGAAAGGCACTCAACTGGAGAAAGTAGTTATATGCATGTGGCAGCTTTGCTAGGAAATTCATTATCTGGAAAAGAAATAAATAACCCCTCGCAGGCAATCATGCTGTTATTATGCTGATAATGGCAATGGACATTGTATGCAAGCGTGTGTCATTTACTCATGAACAGCCTCAGTATATGTTGTGTGTGCGCACGTGCACATAATGTCCTTCTCCAGTGTTCACCTTGTTGCTTGATCTGGTTGTTTTTGGCACAGATAGAGAGTGAGGAGGCGTGAGGTTCTGCTTCATCACACCACCAATCAGTCTAATTTATCGCCACTGAATCACATAGGTGACAACCAGAGGCAAGCCAAAGGAAACGGGACAAAGTCTCCACATAAATCTTGATATTTACAAAGAGTTGCTGAAGTAAATAAATTATACAAATATATACAAATTCAAATGTGCTTTCCAAAACAGTCTGTGAAATCAAACGAACAAAATAATGCTGATAAAGTTCTTTCACACTGTGAGCAGCTGTTCAGCAGCTCCATATGACCTCCATTTGACTGGTAAAACATGCCCACCTCAGGAAACAAGATGCCCGTTCGTGAAGCTTTTCTGACTGTGAACTGATTCACCATCATCTGGTGGCTGTGTGAAGATGTTGCTCTCACACGAAACTAATAACTTCTTTATTGCACTCTAGAAAATTATGTTCTCCAAATTCTGCCTCCCTCCTCAGTTTTTGGTGAGTTAAAGCTAAGAAGTCATACAAATCCCTGATTTCCCTTCTTTCTGGCAAAAATAAGCCGCGTGTCATCACAACAAATACGCAGCAGGCTTAACAGCCGTATCGTAACATCAAAACAACCATCTGCATATATTACAAAACCCTCAAATGAGAGACAAGTCATAGCAATAGGCTAGTGTGCACGATCCATCCATGTTTGTGCAACCATCCAATTTAGATGGTGACTGATTTAGCAGGCTGACTTTATTCCAGAGGACAGAGCTGCTCATGCTGATGATAATATAGCAGTGTTAAATGAGGCGTGCTGTTATAATTAACACTAAGCTTTAACACACCACCGCCAGGCTCATTAAGCTTTAGCCATGTCACTCTGAGGAAACAGTACCGGCTATGATGGGAGACACTTCGGGTCCAAATCACCGGTGTCATGGTAAATGCAAGTGTTAACAAAGCACAAACACACACACACACAGTAAGAGCCGTGCATTTATAAACAAACACTTTCTGTCTTGTTGTCTCTCTTCATTTGCTATTCTGTTGGGGTGAGGCGTCCCATTGGAGAACAGCTGGAGCAAAACACACACACCCTTTCTCTGTATCTCACACACACGCACACACACTCGGGCTCTAATGCTTAGAAAATGCTCACCTTAGGTCACTTTTTGAAGAACAGATATATTCTACACTAAAAAGAAAACAAAACAAATAAACAAAAAAGTGACAGGATCAACAATGAGTATCACTAACGGTTCATTAGTCGTGTTTGATGATGCAGGAATAAATAATAATAATAAAGAATGTTCACATACTCACACTGGGAGTTTAATAATTAACCCCAAAAATTGCCTATCAGTCAGGCTCTAGTTTTTTTTCCACACACAGTGATGTTTGTCTTTGGGTTTTATTTATTAGTACATCTTCTGATGCCTTGTTTGAAAAAGACCAACTTGGGGCAAAACTGTTCGATAGGAAACAGTCAATTAGCAACTGTGGAAGTCAAAAGTGTAAACTCTGAAGGACATGGACGGCGCTGTCAAACAGCTGTCCCATTAAAACATTTTATAGATTAGAATGAATTTTACAAAATGTATTCCAGTGAAACGACCCATGCTGTTTGTTGTTACTGCAATGTGCATGGGGGTGTTTTTACGCTTCCTCTGTATCCAATAAATTTGTAAGTAATAATGAATTCCCCCCACCAGCTTAAGAGACATGACCTTGAGGCATCCCCCCAAAACAGAAAATACTGATGTCAAGGCTTCTGTCATTTCATAAGTCTGTATATGTCAAAACAATAAAGGAGGCAGCTTATTTTAGCGCAGCCACGGTCTCCTGGGTGTACGGGGGCATGTGCAAGAATTCGCTTTGTTGACGCATTAATCAGTCAAGAGAAAAGGCGTTTGTGGAACAAAGATGATTATCCTGGCGAAAACAATCCACTTGTAAAAACCAAATGGCTCCCCCCTGAATTGAGGCGGCACAGCTGCACAGCCAGAACGGGACTTATATTAGCAATTGATGTTTAGACGACGCAACAGTCGAAAAAACAAATCACCACCACCTCTGAGAGCTCTGAACCGAATGCACCAGTTCACTGCCACTGCAGCACTTTGGTTTTTTCAAGGGAGCTTTTGATAATACTACATATCCATATTTTACCCAACAGGTAAAAAATATTTATTGGATGATAAGCTGTAATTATCCACTATCTTAAATGATCTTTAATAGGGCGATGTGCTAACACTGACATATTAAACCTCACACACACATACCAAGGACAAGCTGATGTGCAACCAGAGGCAGATGTTTAACATCTATCACACAGACTCGTTCCCTGAGCGGAAAGCAAAAAAATAGATTACTTCCAGGATGGCTATGCTTCAATGAAAGCTACATCATACAGATAATATGCAGCTGCATGCAAGCATTCGCACAAGGATCCAAAACCTGGACAAGCCATGGAGAGCACGGCCAGGTTCTGAGCCCTTGGTCACTATTTTGGAATTGTTAGCTTTTAATAGTGACGACTGACTCAGTCTTGGCACAATCTACAGCGGATCACCAGTTTTTATTGTCACATCGACAGTGTATCCGCCTCCCGTCATCCCTCTCCGCAGAAGCTGCCAATCACAGGCTTATCACGGTGAAGGGAGACGAGCAGAAAATCACATAGATAAGGTTTAAAGGCTGCACAGAGCAAGGTGACAATGAACGACCCCAGCAGGGGGGTTGGACATCTCCCTTTTGCAGGGGCTTTGGAAAACAGACCCTGACAACAGGGTAGCACATGCTTTTTTGGTATAAGGGAGTGTAATAAAAACAACCAGCGAAACAAATAGTTGAAACAGTTTGATGAATATTTAATTGAAGCTGCGAGCGGTGAGGTAATTCTTCTAATTTACTGCAGGTGAGCGCTAAAGAGTAAACAACACGTCGGAACACTAAGAACTATTTGTCAGCCTTTGAAAGCCTTTGAAAGCTAATAAAAGGTGGCTTTAGCTTTAGCCAACTTCTGTTACTCCTCACCTGACAAACTGACACAGAAAGGTGGTCTTGAAAAAAGGTGAAGTGTGTTTACACAATGTTAATGTTGCAATATGAACTATTCCTTCAAAGACCTGCACCGGCTATTGATCAAAACCTTAAAAAGCCATTTCTGTTTCGCAAAGTTACACATTTCAATTTTTTAATGAAAAAAAATCTCCCTGTGGTCTTAAAATGTTGTGGACGCCCACAAGTCATCAGGATAGGTTCCTTAGAGGACCCAGGCTGTCAGAATTTGTTTTTTTGGAAGTATGTCATTAGTTTATTGCAGAAGCAAACAAGAGCGTAAGTGTTCCACAGAAACTTAAAATGAGCTGTGCTAGCTTAATTTCACTGGCATTTCTATAAATGTAAGGGCAATAAAATGAAACTTTTCGGTTAAATAACTGTTTCAGTGTTTTAATTTCAAAGTGAATGGGTGTAATAGCTGAGCTTTTTGCTTGGGTTATGCTAGTGGACAGCTGCATTTGCAGAATCAGGTTTGATCAGGTTGATCACCTACAGCGTTGTTAGGTCTGAGAAGGCCTCAATCTGCTACGGTGCTGTTGTTATGCAGTGATCTTATGTCAAAAAAGGGAAAAAGGTTAACGATACTAATAACAAACCAAAGGCTTTCCCTGCCAGCTTGCTCATGGAAAACACTAACACATTGCTAATGAATAGGCTGCCTGGAAGAAAAAAATAAAGCTGAAATTTGGGGCCAAGGAAAATATTCAAACTTGGCATAAATCATTGGCAGTTTGGGCCTCTACCTCACAATCTGTCTTTCCAAAACAAGTTTGTATTTAGCACTTTATGAGGTAAGCGCATGCCACACCTGGAATGAAGGCACTTTTTTCCACAGAGAATGACCGGTCTGTTTGTGAGATGTTTACAAGCTACAGCCCTTCAACACTTATATGTTCTAATATAAGGTGCGCACCATAAAATATGACTAATATAAACACTCTAAACGAGTGCTGCTGTATGATTGCTTTCATTAGTGGCCGCGTTAGCAAACAAAATTCCCAAGCCCTGCCCCAATTCATGCCATTTGCCCGAATGACCTCAGCTGAGCATTTAAATTGGAGAAAAATAAGACATTGTTTGAGTAGATTCTGTGCGATTCTGCCGCATTAATGAATAGAAACGCTGGCATTGTGTGGAGGGCCAGTTATTTTAGCAAATGCCGTTAAAACTACCCACAAGCACATGACACTGCAGAGATTTGCCACACATCAAGACCTATTTACCGCTATAGTTGATCAGACTTGCTGAGTTACATCCAGCCTTTGACATGAGCCATGTGTCTCATGCATCACTGGGCACTTCACTAGAGACCGGGCTGGGTTCCCTTGTCCACGCCCTCCATTCTACTGTTCCACCTTCATCTCCTTCCCACTTCCACTTGGCCAGTCCTTGCATTTTCTCCCCCTCTCCTGCCCTGCATGTCTTTATCTCGGTCACTCTCTGTTTCGTTCTCCAGCAGCCTTCAGCCTGGGCTGGTTTTCACCAAACATGTGATTCCTATTCATAGAGTGTAAACAGTAATGCATCCAAGCCGGCGTTTCCATTTCACATTCAGTGCAGCTGAGCGGGCCGGTTTAAATTTAACCATCTCGCTGCTGCACTGGAGAGAGCTGACATAAATCTGGAATCAGTACCTCTGCAAACACTGCACCTCAAGATAGTTTATCTGCCACAATGTAATTAATCTCAGGCTTTGACTGGATTCAAAGTCAACCTGCTCTTTCCCACCGCACCAGTGGAGTATGCAAAAGGCAGCAGGCAGAGCTATGACTCTATGCCATTCTGTTGAAACCATTGTTAGGAGGACATAAAAACCCCTGTTTGAACCAACACCAAAGCGACACAGCTTTGTTCTTTTGTATTATGCAAGTTTTTAGGCCACCTCTTGTTACAGGACTCTGAGCTACTAACACAAGTTAGTTGATCCAGATCATCAACAAAAGTTAATCAGTTCATCAGTGTGTCCCACCGAAGGTTCACACCAAATTGTTTACCAACTCTGTGCACAACTTTACGAGTTATGTTGCTAACAGTCACATTATGGTGTAAAAACATACTGTAGGCTCCTCCAGCAGACTTGTCAAAGGCAGACTTGTTCAACAGTCAAAGCTGTCAGATTCTTAAATCGCTCGTATTTTGCATCTAACCCACATTCACTATTTGTTTTTCATATTTCTTTATTGTCAGCAGTGGTGATGGTGTCTCTGTTGTTTGAAGGACACTCGCTTATGTAAGACACTGAAAATAAAATAAACAATGAAGCAGGGCAAGCAAGACTTTTTAATTAGTTTAGCACATTTATACATGAAAGCAGACTGAAATAAGATTTTCACAGGGTTGTTACAGTGAGCAGAACACACCTCCTCCTCTTTGCCCTCTGCTCAATACTTCTGCCTGTTACAGATTGGCAGCCTGTGGGTAATAGCATTAATGCTGTCAGACGTCGTCTCATCAGCTCTCTGAGGCCTTTTTGCTGAGAGCCTTATCAGGCCGCAGCACAGCACCGAGTGGCAACTATACCTCTGCCTCGCTTCACGCTGCCTCCATTATTTATGCGCATTTGCACAGGTGAGAACAAACTCGGGATCAGAAGCAGGCAGAACAGCTTATTAGATATTTAGATGCGGCTGAGCATGCCGGAGGGTGGAAAGGATGAAGAATGAGGCGGAACAGAGCCAGTGCTGACTATCAGCGGAGGCGAATGTGTGATCAGGCAAGCAGGCCTGCAAGCCGGCGGCCAGTGTGGTTGTGAACTGTCGACTGAGAAGCCAGGACTGTGGACTGACAGTGGTTGTATATATTTCACATTACAAACAAATCTAACTTATACTTATTACATAATGGATTGATGGCCCAGCAGATATTTCGACATGTCATAGCTTGAAACTCGGGTAAATTAATAAGTGCTGCATTCCACTTAGGGGAGGTTTCTCATAGTTCGCATTCTGTAAGGGACATTTATTGGAAGAGAGCCAGTCCACCTGTGCTTTTCCTGCAGAGACAAGTCAAAAACTGTTTGGTACCATACATTGAATCTTATTCATAATGGAGGTCGCCTAATAGTGGACTTTTAAAGAACAAAATAATAACGATACACTCTAAGAATGATTCACTCAACTTGAAAAAACAAGTAGATTTAAATGAGAGTCATTAAACTTTTCCTTAAACTTCACATTTTAATGCAGCTTGGAAAAAAGTGCATTTTAAATGGCATTTAATTGACTGATACCCTTACCCCCCAAAAAAATTTTAAATAAAATGTCATAATATGGTAATTAACTACATGTAATTATGTAAATGCAAATTATAATATACATTTAAGTATTTACACATGATAAATATGTATATATTGAAATATATAATGTATATATTTACGTATTGGAAATTAATGTTAATGTTTGTGGAGTGAATTAGCTTCATATGTGCGTGTGGGAGTAATTAGCGGGCCAGCCAGCTAAAAAAAAAAAAAAAAAAAAAAAAAATTAAAACAGTGTTTTATATAAAGTTGGTAAATTGCAGCAACCCCTCTTCTGCTTCTCAGTAAAGGATTATAATAGCTGTTAACATCACCCAATCCATCTTAAATCTTAAATGCACTCTAGCTCAATCTCAAAAATTCTGAGATACACTCGTAGACTCATACATAAATACCATTTTACCATGAACGTCGCCCAAGAGCTGCAACATTGATCCCTCTTCCACTGTACTGGCTTTGAAGCTGTGTGACTTCACTGCAGCAAAACTAATCTCCTACATGTCGTGAAAATAAAATGGTGATAAAGTGAAAAAGTACATGCGGCAGAACTTGCCTTGCAGAAAACAAACCTGCTTGTACTGACAGTTGACACAAATTCAGCAATTCATTTTTTTTTAATAAACCTACTGTATATATACTTTCTTCTGATAGTGTGTGTGTATGTACGTGTAGAAGAGCAGCAAGTTAATGACACACCTTTTACTGGTATTTTCTATATATATGCAAATTGACTCTACATCGAGCAGAAAAGCAATCTACGCACCACATAAACGTTTTTTCAGCTACCTAAAGAGATTCTTTTCGGTGGGGAGATTGGATTCCTGGCCTGTGTACACAGACATTAGCCTGGAGAGACTGTTAAGGAAACAATAACCTTCTGTATCAAGAGTGACAACATATTCCTTAAAAGTTTTTTCCGCTGCTAAAACAACAGCCCACAGCTTTTGATGCATTGTAATTGTGCAGGACAACTGATCCACTTCAACAGGCAGCTTGCCAAATCGTATTAGCTAAAGATGTCGTCCAAGCGGCTGTTATTGATTCTGTAGTGGAGGCAGGTGCATGGGTGACTACCACAGCCTCAAAAGCACCAGCGATCTTAACTGCTCATATGACAGCTGTCCCTATTAAGAAACATCCCTCCCATTGTGCAACTGATCTATAATGGATTTGTCTATTTGGCCATTTTTTCCACAGGAAGAGGGAAAAAAAAAATCCTACACCGATTCAGCTATCTGTGAGTGTGTGTGGCGATATGCTCCGAGGTTGGACAAAGAGTCAAAGAGCAGCGAATGTGCACTTCCTTGCTTGCGTGTATGTGTGCTTGCTGTTTCCTAAATAGACCAGCAGCAGGGGTTCAATCGTCCAAACTGTCTGCAAAGCCTGCCTGCGAAGGGAAAGACATTTATAGGCCTGATACAAAAGAGAGTATAGATGTTGGAGTTGTTTCAGCTGAATCACCAGCAAACCCATTATACAAAGTCGCAGCAACGAACCTCCCTCCCTCTCTTTCTCAACTGAGCTGAAGGGAAGCTTTGAAATGGCAAAATGATATCAACAATCAATACTTAAAATCTCGAATGGATTTTCTGTTCTGGCCCTGGTGCCCTCAGTGCGCACGTCCTTACTGCCACACCTCGTGCTCCAGGTCTACAGCAAAAGGCTGCTTGACTAAAATCCATTGAACACAAGTTTTCCTTCTCCAAGTGCAGCATCTACCTTGGGTCAAAGTCCGCCAACTGTAGCCGTCCACTTCAGCTGTAGTGGATGGTGCCATTAATAAAGCAGGAGGTGTTTGTAACGTGCTACTCTTCAGTTATTCATTATGACTGGGTGTCAGGGAAAGTGAGAGAACCCATAAAATGCATGTGAATGCAAGTAAACCGAGAGAGTTGAAGAAAGAAAGAAAGAAAAAACAAAACAGGGAGGCTCAGAGAAACGACAATAGATCATCGCCCAGAGAGAAAAACAAAAAAGGGCGATAAAGAAGAGAGGTGGGAAACCTTGCTCTCTGGTGTGACCTCCAGGGAGGGGGTTCCTGTCCTCTATCTCATGCTCTCACTCCACAGAAGTCAGAGCCTTCTATTTATACAGCGCTGTAATGTTTGGCATTTCCTTCGAGGGGAGCCTGAGCCATTGTTTTCCTTGGCTGCTCTTTCATTGGCTCACCAGTCTCCATGCATTGAAATGTCAGCCCCTTGTTGCGGTATTTGTTCGATTAGTTTTATTTATCGCCAGTAAACAATCATTTGTCTCTTCCCCAGATGGGGGATCTTGTTACTGTCAATGGTAAGGCTGCTTTGACTGAGCTTTCCTTAGACTGTTGATATTTGAAAAGTAAATCACCCGTGGTGGCTGCCTAAGATTGCTTCCAACTCGTTTGATCCAAGTTTTTCCAATAGTGTCCAAGTGGTAAGTTGTAAGCACCAAAATAAAGATGCACTGATGATGGATAAAATATTTATTTAAAATTTACATGTTTTGGTCTAATGAAACATTTCACTTCAATTCATAATTTGCTAGTGATTGTTTTCCCCCTTGCCCCATGCCCAAAGGCAGACATGTATCTGTATAAATTGGGTGGTATAACATTATATAAAAACAATATAAAGAAAAGAAATACAAAAATAATCACTTTAATGGTCACATTGATTGTTGAAAAAATATCTTAATCTACATTAAAATCCATTCAGATTGAGGATTTTGTTCCTCTTTTATTTTAAATTTTCGCTGACCTAATAATCCTAACAACTTTTTAAAACTTTATTATAAGCTTCAAGTATAAAGAATGACATTGATTTTGCATTAGCCATTGTTTAAAAACTTGTTCTGTCTCCTTGCTTTCTAACATATTCATATAGGTCATGTTGTGCAGGTTGCTGGTTAATTGTGGGAGAATAATATACAACTGTATGGGCACAACTGCAAAGGCAGATCTCAGCTTGGTGACATCTGCTGCAGCAACAATTATTTTCCAGTTAACACACAATTACTACAAAAACCCCCATTTGCAGCGTGATCAGCTCCGGTTTAACTCTACCACCAATGAGGAACTCACTCAGTGCAGTGTAACATCACAGAAAACGTAAATGTCTGAATCTAAAATTCAAACGTGAAAGCCTAGAGAAGGACAGGGGCTACATTTACATGGGCTAAGATGGAATCAGCTCGTACATTCTCTTTGAAACACTGTAAATAATGTGCCTATGAATTGAGGAAACAAAAATAACCCCCTCTCCACCTTATCCCCGCAACTGCGGCCGACGCAAATCAATAGGTTGTTACTTAAACAATAGCTGGCCAAGACTGCCGGCATTTTTAAAAATAGACAGCAAAACCACAGACAATAATTGGGAAGGTTAACAATGCCTACTGCTATATCAATATTGAACTGAATCAGTGGCCTGGAGAGTGAAAAAAGGGCTCAGTCTGCTGAAGGCAGGTACACAGGTAATGTAATATTGACGGGTTGGATAAAATGGTCCCTTCCCGGAGCAGTTTCACATTTCAAGAAACTAATAGTGGTGTGATAACACCTCCTGCAGGCATTGACAGCTGCTCTATGTTTAGCAGAAGGTCGGGCAGGTAGGAACATCAGCAATTCTTGGCGATCGCTGTAACTAAACAAGAGAGGAAAAGAGGTGCTTTTAAGAAGAAGGTCTTTCTTCAAAATGCCTCGCGGGTGGCTGAGAGCACATGATAAAAGTATATGTTGGTGTGTGAGTGCATGAGTAAGCTGAGAAATAAGCCATGTTTTTTTCCTGTCTCTATTCCATTGACATTTAGTCTTTGCGCTCTTCTCCGAGCTCTCCTCAGACTCCTCTGAACATCCATGATGCTCAGAAATTATCTTTCACGCCTCCTTCTGTTTACACCTACCCTTCTGGTTATTTTACGCTCTCGGCCACATCTTCCCCGTGCCCAATACCGCTTTTTATGTCAACACAGCATCCTCGCCTGTGCTGGCGTTAGTGGAAAAGTCAATTATAGCTGGTGTAGTAACTGAGAACTAGGAACACGTCTTGACCACAGTGGGGAATCTAGCAAGTTGCAGATTTTATTCTTGTAAGCTGCTTTGTTTTATGTTTTTCTAATCCATCTGATGCTGAAAATTAATAACCAAGACACCCTGCAGCCACGCCATCATTACCCAGGCAGCTTTCTCCACGTACACCACCTCTGCTGCTTCTGTGTCCCAGAGAGAGGTGTGGTAAGCTCTACAAGGATAAGAAGCTTCTGGGGTGGGCAGCATGACAGCAGAACTGGGCCTGGTCCCATGCTCCTGGTGCCAGTAGGTGAGATCATGGGAAACACGTGTGTCGCTGCAGGAGTGAACACAGACAGCTGGCCTCCTTAGCTGCAGCTGGTGGGCTGGGGTGGAAAAGCCCCCCTCTCTTCCTGTCTGGGTGGATTCTAAAGATGAGCTTGATTTTGTATCACCCATTAGAGAATCAGGGCAAGTTAAGGCAACAACCACACCTGCAGTTTATCTTCAGTTCAAACTACAACCTAAATATCATTTTGACTATAGTTTTGTATTTGTTGGCTCAACCTCCTAATCACAAGTGAGCAAAGTTTTACAAACAAAGGTAATTAGGGATAGTTTTGCAGGGTGAGAATTATTGTCAGTCAGGAGGGCAAAATAAATCCCTGAATTGATATAAAACTACAAAAGCTCAT
>KV751335.1:4731602-4743581 GCA_001698575.1 Mola mola
GCCGTTGACAAGGTTTTCCAGCAGTCAGTCTTTCCCTCTTATACTATAGGGAGCACTGTGACCAATCTTTTAAAATAATGCATAACATGTGGCTTCAAAGACAAGCAAAGAAGAAGGCCTGGCTGGGAGAATCCATATGAATAAGCTGGTGACAGTGACGAGTCCAGCCCCAGAACTGAGGGTGATGGCAATAAAAAAAACATTTTTGGCTTAAAATGCATTTTTCTCAGATTTTTGTTGCTTTGTCCATTAAAGTTACCAACTTAATATTGATAGAAACTGAACAAAAATTTTTTTTTTTTTTTTTTTTCTGTAAAAGCTGACGTTATGTGCTTTCTATTGATGTATTCACTGCTTTTATATTTATGGAGCATAATATTTTCAGTAGCTTATAAGATCAGTGAATTTGGTCAAAAATGCTGGCACTGGTTGCTATTTTTCGAAACCTGGGGAAGGAGTTAACATGCTCTATGCATAAACCAAAACTCATCAGCACTAACAATTTTGCAGTCATACCATGGCAAGTATCAAAGTTAATAAACAAACGTATCTCCCTTAAACCACTGGATCCAACCTGATACTGTACGTCATTGGACAACATTGTGTCTTTAACCCTACCACTTTCCAAAAATCCACTTGAGGTCCTCTTGTAAACAGACAGAACTATACACACAAAACATTGAACAGAAGAGGTTAATAACAGGTAGACAGACATACAACAATTAGCTTTGATATGAGCCTTAGGCTCTGACAGGGAACAGCACCCACAGGACTCACAGATGGATGGCAGCAGACAGGACAGAGACAGATGATTGATGCATGATAATCCATGAGAGAGAAAGAAAGAGAATAAAAGGGAGGATGAGACAGAGAAACCACATGAGAACAACCCTAAATATAGCCGGTCATCAAAGAGAATGTATGGGTTTTGAGGACTTAAGTAGTCGCGTAGACCACAGACTCTGCTGTTGTCTATTTGAGAAAGATATACACTAGAATACATAAGCGTGCCGATGTGTAATCGGCCTGATGAACCACGTTGTGTAATGGTATAAAACAGAGCACGTTTGAGGCTTAATGACAGAAAAATGAAATAAAAACAGAACTGCGTGCAGAAACCACTAATGTACTCAAAGGACATGAGGGCTTTTTGATTTTGTGCTCTCATGGTTTTGCTTCGCTGACACAGATGGCAAAGGCACACACACACACACACACAGAGAGAGAGAGAGAGAAACAGAAAGGTAGCGCATCAGTTTGGAAAAAGCATTTAAGATTTGGCAGAGACACCCGTTTCTGAACAGGTTAGAGCTGAATAAACAGCAGCAAAGTACTGGAGATGCACCGTCTGGAAGACATTTATCTCATAATAACAGTGGTGACCTTCCCAGTTAATGCTGCCTGGCATTTCAGCACACAGAGGCATTTAAAGCAGCCCGACAACAAGCACATTCCCTCAAACTGTCAGCTGAGCTCAGCAGGATCATCAGAACATAGTGGAGTTCAGTGTTTGGCATTCGGCTCTGCCTGAGCCGAGTTGTGTGCAGTGACACTTCAACAGTCCTGACAACTGAGCGCCTTTCATCACTGTTTGACGGGGTATTAATTTCTGTGCCGCCGGCTCACTTAAGTCACTTAAGTCACATTGTTTTTGATTTCCCAGTCTGTGTTCGTTGTTTCGGATCATCTGAAATCAGTGAGAAATACTTGGGTTTGATCTCTATAAAGATGTCTTACACGCTTATGCCAGACTGTAACCATCAAAACTGTACAATAAAAATGGTTAAAATAGCCGTTTAGTTCATGCTTTTCTATTGGGAGACAGCAGAGAAGCAGCACAGTAGGGCGATGCTCATCAACCCAAAGAGTGTGAAAGCCTTCAGGTCTCTAAATGAAGTCCCTGACACGATCAGAGGACCACACGTGCTCGTCGGATTGTTTCCCATGAGAGAAACACATGAATCTCTTGATAATCATCCTGTGGTTCGCTGCGCAGGAGGGAGCCAAAAGTGGGTTTTGTGGGACTTACAGGTTAACTGCGCTGACATCACCGTTAATTATTTCGGTGAAAATCACAATGTTAAGCTTACACAACAGAAAGTATCAAGATACAATGACTCTGTCCTGTTTTGGCCGCCAAACGTTACCAAACAACAACACAAAGCCCTATATGACATTACATGAGAGCGCGTCTCCGGGCGTGATGACAACCCGGGAGGAAAACCCTCTCCGGTCCGCAAAGAACCGAGCTGGAGCAGCAGCAGCTGCAGCAGCCTACAACTATCATGGTGATATTATCACACCGCCGGTTCCTGGTTCTATTCCCGGGCGCCTCTCTCTCTCATCCCGGCGCGTCCGCGCGCAGGGGAGGGCTCTCAGAAACCTACCAGCTTTACATGCCGAACACTCTTCTCTTCTGTCATCTTGAGAGTAGCCCGAAATGAAGTTGGAAGAAACCCAGGAGCGGGTGGGCTCGGGTGTCGGGAGGCTGGAGCAGGCCCGGGACGGCGGCGGGGTAGTCCGCTCCACACGGCGCGACGCAAAAAGAGACCGGCGCGGCTACGGCTCCCCGGCAATTCACAACTTTGTTGAAACGCGCGAGAGGGGCGAGACGGAGTGAGAGAGAGGGAGAGAGAGAGGGGAGAGAGAGGGGAGCAGGCAAACACCGGAAAGCGGCTCCTCCTCCCCGCACATTGCAAAAGGCAGGAGGCAGCACATGGAGGCTTCAGCGCGCGTCTGTCCGAGCAGACAGACGCGCTCCTCCAAGCAGCCCGCATGCGACCTCACAGCCAAATCACCCAGGCCCCAAGATAAAAAAGAGGTCAATAAATAAATAAGAAACAAAAACACTGAGGTCACAAACGGTTTAATTCAGAGTAGAAGAGAGCAATTGTCCAGTCTGGGTGACAATCGCTCCTCATTTTCTTATGCCAAAGAAATTACGCAACAGTGGGGTAATGAATGCTTCACATATCAAGAGTCCTGAGTGAAACATGGAGGTTCCAGAACGTGTTCAAATGCAAATGTCATATGCTCGTGTTTTAATGTTAGTGAAATACGCCAATGACAGTTGTTCAGCGTCACCATCATATCTCTCTGCAGGATATCACATAGGTCTGCTATAAAAGCATGACATAGGAATCACTGCATCCTTGTCCCGAGGGTGTCCGTGTGCTGTCCGCACCTCCGTGGCTTTGTTTTGCAGAGCTTTCCTTCCAGTTTGCACCTGCCGCGTCTGAACATTGCTTTAACCTTAAATCACCTTAAATTGCTCTCTGCATGAGGACCACGCGCTCCATATTAACAGACATATGCAACAACAACAACAACAACAAAAGTCAGAATAACGAAGTATTGATCTAAATTTCACTCAGAAAGGGCCACATACAGCGTTTCAGAATTTACTTGACATTTTAACAAACTGGTTGAGTTTAAGTGTTTAAAAAGACATCAAGACAAAGTTGTAATGCTGTTTAGTAGAGTGGACTGTTGCCCTCAACCGTGTATTTTCGGCTCAGTGCCTTAAAACAAGGAATAGCAAAATGTTTGAAACCTCAAATCCGGACTCATCTCATAACACTCATGTCAAATGTGACTAGAAGCGACGCTGATAGCTGTGTGGCGTCTGCCTGTAATTCTACGCAGCGGCTTGCTTAGCTCAGTTACAGCAAGAAAAATGTCCACATCAAACCATCATATTGTATCGATGGTATTTATAATAATTTTTGCTAAATGTTAAAGTTTGTTGTCTTTATGTGCACAAAAGATGCCTTTTGATATGCAGCCAAATTTTGGTAAATAGCCAATTTTACAGGTTAGGCACAAAAAAACAAACAAACAAACAAAAAGTTGCAGGTTTGGACTCAAACCTCATGTTTTGAGGTTAAAACGTGGGGTTCATTCAGTGAATGACTGGGATGGTGATCTAGCTCTGAGCTCCTGCAACAAGTCAACTGGGCAACCTGCAAAAATGCTTTGTAACAGGTAAAAAATATATTTATATAAATTCACAGGTATGGCATGGGTAAAAATGAACTAAATGCAGGCGGGCAGTGGGTGAGAACAATGATCGCCCCCTAGAAATTACGTTAAAGCTGTTTCAAGAATACAACTCTCAAAGCCTATGTGTTTTATCACGATGGGTCGGATCACGGGATTAACATGCAGGTTCGATTTAGAGATCATTTCTGATAACAGGTTGGTTCTGGTAGTGAACTTTAAAGGTCTGGGTGGTTATTAAAAATGGATACCTGCAGATTCTGCCTCATGTTGTACACTAGTGGCCACATTTACTCACAATCGACTCTTGAGGCACATGTGGTATTACAAAAAAAAAAGGCAAGCTGCCACCTTTTGATTAGCATGACAATGCTAGGGGCCTTCTCTACTGTGTAATGTACAGAGACATTTGGGGCATTTTTATCCGTTACTTTATCCCATTATGTCGATAGGGTCAATCAAGTCTTTGAACGTTTTAAATTGAACTCTTAGCTGAATCTTACCAATTAATGTACTATCAATGAAACCTTTAAAAAGGTTTAAAGGCGTCATCATCTGCTTTAAGAAAAAAAATAAAAGCCAAGATTATAGGCTGCCACTGAAGCCACACTGTCTGGTTTCTACAAAAAGAAAAACTTTTACCACATGAAGTCAAATAAACACACAGCGCAGCAACATCGTCAGTAGGTAGGCTGCTTGTGGGTAAACAGTTCCAGACAAGGTGTGGCCTGTCAAGCAGGTTTGCTCTGTGTGAATGTGAACAAGAGTCACCACAAATCGCCTGAGAGCCTGTCTGCTGCTTTGCTTATTGTTTACTGTATTTACCGCCTTCTATACAGTGAATACATCTACAAAAACATTCGTGACTTTTCTCGTCTTCAGAACTCTTTGTGGACCTGCCAAACCCCGACTTTATGTCTGCAGCACGTCAGCCTCCTGGTGTGCAAATCATTCAGTATGCCTTTTGGTGTGCCTGCTGAATTAAATACACAGGACCACTTGTGTGTGGTTTGTTTGTTTGAGTCTTGAAAGTATACGCTTATGTTTTTTGGATAACTTTTTTATCAGGACTTCCCTTAGATCTATTTAATTTGAATCAATAAACCCAATTTCTTTAATATACATATTCAGAACAAGCCACAAAGTGAAGATGAAAAGTTCAAATCCCTGTGAATGTAATTTGGAGTTATATACTGTTTATATACAGTATATCCTGACAGAACGGTTGACATCTGAATTTTGTGACTGGCATTCGTCCCGTCTGAAGGCAGCGTCAGTACCCAGAACTCTAAATAAACTCTGCAATTGGCGGGCTGGATGGTACTAATGTAGGCTATGTGTACAGTGACCACTTCACACTACTGTGAGGGATCCAAAGACTGCTAATGACAATTCGAGCTTTTTTCTTTTTTCATAATTCTGCTCTAACTAAAGCTGCTTAGACTCACTGCAGTGCTGCCTGGCTGTGACACCGCTCCCGTTAGGTTACAGAAACCAAAGCATAAACACAATTAAAACTAACAAACAAACAAACAAAAAAAGACATTAATTAATATATCAAAGCCAACCAAGATTACACAAACATGACATGCCTTACAGCGTGCATCCTGTACAGTCAACACACCTTTACGATTATGAAAATGCACATAAAGCTGTCACTGCACACCGCTCACCTGAAAGCCGTGCCTTCACTTGCTGTTTCTTGAAGCATTTTCATGTTCCCCTTTGGGAGAAAGTGATTATCTTTACTTCCCATTCCTTTGCCGTGCCAATTTTACAGCCTCTTTGAGGGCGAGTGGCAAGGTCAGAGCCTCAAAGCCAAATATCAGTGCATATTCTACATTTACAGAGCATTCCTCAGTTTCTGAAGCAGTACTGAATGAGGAGCTGAAGCTGTCACAGGCATTCAATTTTGATTTTAGCGATTGCTCTTAATTCTCTTGATCCTTTGATGATATGGGCTGCAGTTGGTGAAATCCACGAGTCCACAATTGAGACTTAAACTGCTGAGCTGTCTGCCCACATAGTTGTTCACAAAGTGGTGACTCTTTTCCAATTCTTACTTGCGGAGAACCGAGTCTTTTGTGGAGTTCCCTTCAAAACTCATTCATGATACTTTCACCAGCCACCAACTAACCTATTTCCGTGTGGAATATGAGTCTGGTGTTTCTCAGCATTCCACAACTTTCCCAGCATTTCGTGGTCCCTGGCCTGGAATTTCAAATATGTTGCTGGTATGAAATTCAGTATAAGCATATTTCACAAAAATCAGTGAGGTAAAATATTGTCTTTGTACTGTTTTCATTTCAATTGAATGTCAAAAAGACTCAAAGAATGTTCTCATTCTGTATTAATAATCTTTTACAGAGCATCCAAATTTTTTGGGAATTGGGGTATTAGCAGGTCCATTTGCTGTGGAGAAGAGACGTCTGGGGATATCCCAGCTCTCTTTGAAAACCTCTGAATCCAAACACAAACAACCTCAGCAACTGAGAACAGGATGAGCTAAAATTAGTGACAGTTGGGCTTTTTTGCTCCTCAAAGGCAAGTAAAACTTTGTGTTCGGCCTGGTCTAAAGCCTCATACAGCTGTCCAATTGTTCATGCAAAAAAACAAATATAGTGTCATAAGTGGTAAACTGCATGATTTATCACTAAAGCTTTTTCAGCTGCGCTGTGAGTCTGACCATACTGGACAACGGTCAAGTAAACTCTAGCATCAACTATTTTGTGTATGACCTGAAGATCATTATATCACTGTTGCATTGCATATGAGACACTTATTTGTCCTTTTAGTTAACATCTGTGCCTGACTACTACAGTAAATTTGTATTTCCCTTTCAGAAGCTTAATGTTCCATAAAATGCTGTGTCTTTTTGAAATATCATCTATTATTATTTATGATTTTCACTGTGTTGATTCTGGTTTAGAGTCGACATAAGCATACTTGACATCCACTGGCAATCCCATGAGGCCTTGATTGGCAACCAGTTACGGGATAGGTTTATGACTTGTCTGCAAATTAGATAGACATCAGATTTTCACCTGCAGTGGCTGTTCAACAATAGCGGGGTTTCATTTTAAACCAAATTTCCCAACAATCGCAAAAAGAAATTGTGCATTTATGTGTCTTTCCATCAACTAAGGTTATGCAAATATAAGGAGTTAGTTCATCAAAATAACCAGCTGGTGGCAAAGTATCTTTACCACAGAAGAAGACGAGGCACAACCTGATGATGAAATTAAAGAGTGCAACTAAGTAACAGAGAGGAAGAGGAAAGGACAATGCAAAAAAGTAGCACAATGGATATTAGAAATAATAGAAAAGTCAACCACTACTACAGACATGTGCTCTTTATCTGCTGCTGCTGCCACTGCTCGCCAGCAGTGAAAGACGAGTGAGTTGGGAAAAGTGTTTTGATCTCTAAACGTCATCCTTAATTTACATAACCAGTTTCCATTGAACTTATTTGCATTTCCCCATTATTGATACGCCAACATAACCACCTTATTAGGTTCGGGAAACCGAGGACCCAATTGCACAGAGTCACACAGGGTCTTTCTAAATCAGTAGTCGTTTTAATAACAAATGTCAAACCAGGAATTCAAATTATGCAGAGGTACAGATAAGGATACGGCAAATTCGGTAATCGGAACACGGAATACAGATCGGACACACGGAGGCTTACATGGAATATATGCTGGGCTGCTCGCTAGGAAGACAAGACAAATCTGGCACAGGAGGAAGGGAACACGGGGGTTAAATACACGAGGAGAGGTAGACAATCAGACTCAGGTGGGACACATCAGGGAGAGGGAGTAATCAAACACACCTGAGGGACAAGACTAGACAGGTCATGGGGAATAAGACACAAGCAAAAACTCCAACATAAGACCGGAAACCCTGATTGACCCTAACAACAGACACATGACACTAGCAGACCCTGACACACCTCCGTCAAGGGTAAAAAACCCTTATGCAATATTTTCAGATTTTCTGTTTATCCATTCATGCTTTTATGTGCAAAGCCAAAATGCGCATAAAAACAGGCTTAAGGAAACACACCTAATGAAGACAACTCCCATGATCCCACTCCACTCAATTAAAATATGTTAAAGACCTGCTCAAGCCATTGATTAAAAAAAAGTTTTATAAAATAATAAATAATAGCGTGAAATAATGTCTTTGTGTCCTTACAATGACTTGAATGTAATTCTACTCCTTTGCCTCATGTAGGATCTATGAATGAATGAATGCTGATATTGTGCCCACCCTATTGTCTCTACTCTGCTCCGCCCCTTACCTGCAGCTTGAGTGAGAGGAAGCTTAACTGCTCTGTTATCATCCAACTTTTAAACTAGTCTACTACACTTTGCACAGTGGAAAGTTCTAACATTGTGTTAATTCAGCAATACATTTTTGAACCAGACCAAGTTTCCCAGGAAGAAGAGAAGCAGCTAATCGTACAAGATTGCCTACAAGTTGATGCATCAGAATGCTACGTTCTGTTTATACAACGTTAAGCAACACCCCTGACAGAATTGATTCCTAAGGGTTTTCTACACAGAAACCAAATTATTATTAGTTATTGGTGGATTGCAGCATGAAAGCAGAAATCGTCAGTCATGATGATAACTGAATATATATAGAATTGTCAAGGCATTTCAAACAAAAGTTCTGTTTCTGAGATACCTATACTTACCAGTGATGGTATCAAAATATTAAATAGCTATGCTGCAGACATTGCTGTAAAATGGTTTTGCAGCAACCGTTGAAATAAAGTAAAAAGTTGCCTTGAAAAACAGAAGACATGATGAAAGGAGTGATGAATACATATGAATGACAGAATGACAGAATGCTGGAGGACTCGAGCTGGTGCGGACAGTAAATGCACCGGCCACTGGAGGCTTGGCCTCACTATTGTGCAAGTGTGGCCCCAGAAGGGGCATATTACAATATCAAAATTACCTTCAGCATCAGCAGTTAACAATGTGTGTGTGTGTGTGTGTGTGTGTGAGTGCATACTTGCATGACAAATCACCAATTCCACCAAACAGAGTGCATGCAGAGGAAACACATCAGCTGCTCTCTTCCTCTTTCCCCTCCCAGCCTTCAGCCAGCGGCTCATCTGGGACCTATTGTACAACAGCAGTCTGTCTGTGTCCCACAGCAACATGGAGTGATTGCCAAAAACACACACTGAAGAGAGATAGCAAAAAAAAAAAAAAACAGCCTTCGTTCCCTGCAGAACATAAGAATTTGGAGGAAAAGTGCAAGAGAGTGTCTGGTGTTATTAATATTCTGTGCCTGTACGAGTGTCCTACTGTTGTGGTAACCTAATATATGACAGTATACACCGCTCTATTGCTGCGTAGCAATCATTTTATTTCACACATGTTATTGAATTAATAAATAATCATCTTATTTTGGTTATCTACAGAGAGAACTGTAAGATGTATTATGGTGCTGTGAACATTTTAATTCACTTTCATTTGGATACAAATGTACAATAAACTTGCATCGCTTCACAGAGCAGAACAATAATAGCCTTTTAACTCAAGCTACATTCCAATTTCATTTTAGCCCAATAAATACCACAGACAGGTACTAATAAGCATTTTCTTTCATATTAAAGTGGAATTCCTTATGGCCATACAGTCCCCTCATTTAAAACTGATTCCCTCCCGGTGGCAATAAAAAAAATACTGGGGACATGAAGTTGCTGGGTGTGGTATCACTCCATGAGTCTCGCCCCTTTAAAGCTGAAACTTCTCATTCATAGAGTCAAAGAAGATTGCCATTAGTTTTTTGCAATTTTATAAAAGACAAAATGTTGGTGTTTATTCAAATTATTTAGTCCTTAATGTCAAACGTAAATATTTTGTAAAATGCTCAGTGGTCCCTCAACTGGATGTAAACTGTCTACTGTAGCCTCAAGTCCTCCGTCAGCCATGACCTTGTAGAGATGCTGCTAGTAGTACGAGACAAGTAGAATAGCTAAATCTGTTTATTTCTGCTTCCTCTGACAGGCATTGAGGGTAGCTGTAACAGTGTGGTGCTGCCTATATTTAGACAGTGTACAGGTCGGATCGATGTCACACTGGGGACAGGATCAGATGTTTAGTTGGTATGAGAAAATTAGATTGGAGCTGACAGCGTAAACCAAACTGAAGACGTGGTGACCTCAGGCTGTTAGAATAATACTGTGTCATTTAATAGCAGTGTGCACGTACGTGCTCAGCAAAAGGAAAGCCCAGACTTTCTTATCTTAGTCACCAGAGGGTGAAGAAACCACTGGGCTAATGGGCTACCACTATCTTTAATTTGTAAAATATGAGAGGCATTACTGTTCATCACTAGAATTTCTAATAAAGTGAAATATATTCCGACAAATTGAGCCTTGTAATTGCTTTTATCTGGGCTTTACAATAAACATGAGACTCTTTTTGTGTTTGGTCCTTTCATTAATAGTCGAACAGTCGTCAGAAGGAAATAGGTAGCATTGCAGCACATCTTATTAAACTACGTTTGCTATGTTCCAATTCAATCATTTTCATGCCCTCGGCCTGCTTCGCATGAGTAATAAATCATTCATCATAACAACTGTCAACATTGGGTATCTAAAGAAAAAACAGAGAAAATGATGCTGGAAGTTCAGGAAGACAAGTTTAGACAGCTAATTAAAATATATGATATTCTCCTTGATTTCCCTGATAGAATCAAATTACTGCTCACCTATGGATTATCCTGATTTCAATAAAAAATACCAAGCAAAAGCTTTGATTAGGGTCATGTGCTATGTGGAATCGTAGAATTAATGCTATAAATAGTTTACCAACTCAGGGGGACATGAAGAGGAGACTTGAGGCTCACAAATAACCAGACGACACTGCAGCTGGATATTAACAGAAGTCCCATTAAAATACAAATGTGACGATGATGACTGATGAAGTTTTCATTTCAGGTCCTAAATGTGTTTAATTACATAGTTTTTGGGTTATTTTGTAACATAGTTTATGAGAAAAACAGTGTGAGTTCCTGAAAGTTTTGTCACTGTTTGTTGAATGTTGGCACATTGTTAACTTGAGGCATCGGTTGACCATAACAATGACCAACGAAAAGCGAATCTAAAATCAAGAGAGTAGTATTTTCCAGCATTAGTCCTGCACATTATTCTGATAATATGCACTTACTCTGGTTGTTTCCACCACACAAAGCTGTGAGCCTTGTGTTCAGGTAAATATCATATTATATCTTTGTATCTTATCATTTCTATCTATCTAATATCATCTACAGCCAAACGGGCGAATTGTCTCTGTGATGTTGTCAGACACACAGTAAGTGGGGAAAAAACCCTTTGTGGAGACGACCTTATTGTCAAGGTTGCCCCACAGAATGCCATTACAGCCATGCTACTGGCTGAGACAATATACTGGACCAGTTCTAAAACTTTACGTTTACAAAATATGTAAACAGAAGGCCAAAAAACAAAAAAACAAAACAAAAAAAACACCCCCGTCCTAAATAGCTTTAATAGCCACTTAACACAATTTGTCATAATTACAGGATTTATCTACCCAGTAATGCATCTGAACCATAATTTATATTAGATAATATTGGAACATTATAGATCTCAGATGTAATTAGGAGCTTTAGGGCAACTCATTAGGATTAGCAGACTAACCATGAAAAACTCATCAAAAATAGACGGATGTCTGATGGAGACTGAAGCTTGAGAGATGAGTCAGTCTCTACATTTTCTGTGGAATCATAGAGCACATGTATTTTACGGTTGATATGCAGTAATGTGTCAGGAAGTGAAGTTGAAAAAAATTGATGATTAAAGAAGCAAGCAGTCAACTTTACAGGATGACTCCATCTGATGGGCCTCCGGAATTAAAACGGCTGTCTCGGACCTTTTAAAGACACCTAGATTATAATACGTCTTGTTTCCGCATTGTCACATTCGTGTTTTCTGCT
>KV751335.1:4743635-4764590 GCA_001698575.1 Mola mola
AGGAGTTTTTTTTTTAACAATGATGAAACGTGCTGAAGATTCAGTTTACCTTCACAGTGGTTGCCTGATGGCAGCGCGCGGCATCAGAGTCAGCCGCGTGGTTTGTTGTTTGCGTGTGTTAGTTAATGTACACAGACAGCAGTTCTTAACAGCCAGTGAGTCCCACATTGCTGCTGCTGGTGTCAGTCATCAAGCCATTAATGTTGTGTTTTGTTTTTTTTCCCTTTTCCTTTGTTGCGACCTATTGAACCGCAGATTTGGAATTAAAATGGCATACTGGAGGAGTAGTTTTATGAAGTAAGCTAAAGCATGTACAGACAACAGCCCATTTATGGCTCTGAACGAGACATCACAAGTAGGGAGAAAGCAAGATGTAGGAGATTAATAGGACATGGCAGCCACAAACATTTCTTTCCTTTTTATGCCACTTTATACTCTACGTCTCATATAAATATACTTAGAATATACTTTTTCCTCTACATTTGCCTGGAACTTTATTTGCTTGTTGCTTTTCGGATTAAATTGTTTACACCCTCCAAGTCCAATGAAAACTTCTTTAACGTAAATATGAACATTTATGTCAAACTGAAGGATTAACTGCTACTTTATGACTTGAGAAACTTAATATAAATTAGCTGTAAAAATGCCACAAAAATGGAAGCAAGGCGCTCTGTGCTCACGGAAGTTGCCATTTTGGAGATACGAGAATGATACGAGTATGAAATACATGCGTATTATCTACAAGAAAATGATTTTTCACATTAAATTGTATCTCATGCTCGATGGAACTACTACTTACAGGGTCAACTTTATGGTAAAATTCCTGATATTACCTCTGCCAAGATGGTGATGGTTTGATAGTTATCAGGACGACACAAAAACTACTACATGGCCTTCTCTTTTGATCAGGTTTCGGGCACAGTTCAAGCCTTTAAGGGACATTCCAAGTTAGAGATCTGCTTAGTATCGGTCAATTACGCAGATATGGTCAATTATGTAAAATGAGTATCTCCTGTTCCCTGCACCACCACAGAAGATGGTTAGGACTACGGACCTTATCGATGTCACAGTGGATCAATAGGACCCTCGTGCTGAGCACTTTTAATTCCATTTCCCCTGTTGCAAAGACCTTATCCTACTCTCGAGGTTTGGCTAGCAAAACCAGGGATTCTGCAGATTACATTAGTTGAAGTCTCATTGAAGTATCATTCCCCCCCCCTTTGAATAGCTCTGAAGCGTAAACATTGTTTTTTAGGTATATTGGGTAACATGAGGCTGCACTAAGGAAATTCTATTAACAGAGGAGAAGGAGAAGTGCACAACATGATGACAACGATAAAGAAAGTGGAATACATTACATAACCTTAAACCCAACTGTCGTCCCATGCAAAACAGAGACTAGCAGATTTATGCATGGAAGCATCAAATGAAATTAAATAATTCCATCTGACAGAATCCTGTTGGAACTGAAACCTCACTGGTGTAGGATTGCATTTCTGTTCGCTGGTGAACAGAGTGTCTGCAAAGGCTGACAACAGAGGTGGGAATGATAGAACCTGAGAGGAGGACATAAAATGCAAAAACACAGAGGAGGCGTATAGAAAAAATATGGGTCGGACAGAGAACGACAGAGAATGCTCAGAGTGAAACAGAATGTGTAAACATGTACAGGCCTAATCTCATTATCCTTCATGCTCCTGGGCAGGCGATCAGACGCTTGATTAAGAAGCAGATAAAAGGAAAAGAGGTAGACAACAGGGTTGGAGGTGGGAGGCAGGGATGTATGATACAGGACAGCTCAAAATACAGATTTAGAAAAAATGAAAAGATGCTGAAAGTCTGTCGCAGACGACACAAGCAGAGATTACTCAACAAATAAACAGAGGGGTGGGAACAATTAAAAGTGTCTGCAGCATAAATAACAAATCAGGAGCTTCAGAAAATGGAAAATGGTCACTTCTTCCACAAACGAATGTCAAAAGCTAACATTGTCAAAATGGTTTCTGTAAAATGGCGCTGTGACTTAATAGACAATCATTTTCTACCGAGCATACGCCGAGAATATATGGGAGTGGGACCTTAATTTCACTCGTCCCGTGTCCTTCCTGCGTTTCCATCATCACCCATTCATCGTTTGAGATCAAAGTGATGCTAATTGGCACACCTCAAGTTTGACCTGCAATTTCCTCTAGGAGGAGAAGTGGCGGTGCAGTGAAAGTGTAGTAGTAATAGTAGTATTATTAAGAGGATGATTTATGCAGAGATAAGCAGCTAAAAAGCCTCACAATCTTCTCCTTAATTTATTATTCATATTCAGCACTGATTGCCTGTCCTACTTAGGTTTATAAATTGCATAATTCTTGTTTCAGCACAAACGACCTCATGACTTTTTAAAGAAGCAGAGGCAACTCCGGGTTTTCAGGCATTCTCTCTTGATAAACACGTATGTACGTGTGGTGCGGTCGCGCATGATGTGTGTGATAAGACAACAGTAATCCAACCTGATCTTTCATCTGTCCTGAGTACAGACCAAGTGAAGGTGTGTGATTCTTTCAAATGATGGTTTGAGCCAGCATAACTGTGCAAATGGACTTTTAATTTGAGCTTTGACAAAGAAGCTGTTAGACCTCTTTGCTCAAATGGCACCACGATTGTAGAAGTCCTTTGTCCTACCCAAACACCAATCTGAAACTTGTTTGCTCATGTTTGTGTGTCGGCCCCGGCTGTGCTCTTAACGCTTTGTAGACATGCGACAGGATTGTTGCTTCATTTCTCTCCATTTGCTGCATTTTCATGGGAACAGGGACCAACGCAGATATGAGCTCAACAATGCATCCTGATAAAAAAAAAAAAAAAAAAATTCTTAGCCTGCTGGGACAGATTGAACAGAGGATATTATCTGCAGTGAAGATATGTTTTGTATTTTTCTGCCTCGACTTGCAGATACTGTTAAAATGAAAGATGGGCTGCAAAGGCTGGTGGAGGATAACGGTTGCTGACGCCTCTGTTTCACACAGAAGCCATAAAGGCAATCACGCTGCACGGACTAAGCTGCATGCGCCAAGAAATAGACACCTTTCGACTATTGCTCAGGAAACTCAGACGTTTCTGAGTAGAAAATTTCCCCTGGTATATATGCCTCCATAAATGAGTAGAAAATTGTCAAAAAAATTAAATCAAGTCCTCCCATTTATTGAGTGTTGGTACATATTGCAGTGGCATTGTACACCTTCCGTGTTTTCTCATACAGTCTGCAGACACCATGAAATAGCCATAAAGGTGTTGTCAAAAGACAGAGTCTAAAACCTGCAGGGCTGTTTAAGTTCTGTTACGGTCACCACAGTCAGATTAAATGATGGCGTAGCATCAAGCAAAAATGTCTCAAGCCTCGCCCTCCTAGGCTGCCCTTGGTTCTCTTTTCACCTTGATCACCTTTCTGCTTCCACAAAATAGTGACTTTCTCCTGTTTCCTCCACTTCTTCCCCTCTATCTGCTAATCTACATATACAACACCTCAGCCTTCACGGTTGGCTCAGCAGCGCACTTCATCCCTGTGTTCACACGTCATCCTCCTCGGCAGCCTGTTCTTTCACTCTCCTCGCCCCTCTGCTCTTTCTCATTGGTCAAAAGGACAGCGGAGCTCCTCATCAGGCGGACATCAAGCATTTGTCACAGTCCAGGCCTGTCTCGGCGTGATTGATTTTTTTGCCTACCTGCGACTTCAATAATGACCAACCGTCAGTTATTGTGCAGCCCACACTGACGCCCCTCAGAATCTCCCGTCACAGCAGCATCCGGAGGATAATTCTCTCCACTCAGTGCCTACAGTGCATTATCCAGCTTGTCCTCAGATAAGATTTATGTATGTCATACATGCTGGCTGCCCTCCCTCCATTCACAAATACAGTATGTCTTTTATTCTGACGGTTTTCAATTATTCCTGGGCAATGTCTTCTCTGACAGGATTTTAAGAAAATGTCTGTTTTGACACAGGATGATTCTGTGTTTACAAATAAACTAATAAAGGAATGTGGGCATGTTGGTGAAGGGAACAGATGTGATGAGGAGGTGATGGGCAGGTTTAGTGTCAAGGAAAGGAACCTGGAAGGACGGATGATACTGGATTTTGCAAAAAGAATAGAAATGGCTGTGGTGAATAGCTGCTTCAAAAGAGGGAAGAACAGAGGGTGACATATAAGAGCAGAGGCAGGAACACACAGATGGACTACATTTTGTGTAGGCAATGCAATCTGAAAGTGATTGGAGACTGCACGGTGACGACAGGAGAGAATATAGCCAGACAGGATCGGATGGTAGTTTGTAGGATGACTCTGGTGGTGAGGAAGAGAGAAAAGGTGGAGCAGAAGATCAAATGGTGAAAGCTGAAAAAGGGAGACTGCTGTGAGGAATTCAGGGAGAGGTTGAGACAGGCTCTGGGTGGTTGTGAAGAACTGCCAGATGACTGGGTAACTACAGCAACAGTGACCAAGGAGACAGGTAGGGAGGTGTTTGGTGTGTAATCTGGAGAGAGGACGGATGATAAGGAGATTTGGTGGTGGGAAGTACAAGAGAGTATTCAGAGGAAGAGGTTGGTGAGGAAGAAATGGGATAGTGAGAGAACCAAAGAGAGTAGACAGGAATACAAGGAGATGCAACATAAGGTTAAGAGGGAGGTGGCAAAGGCTAAACTGAAAGCATATGATGAAGTGTAGGAGAGGTTTGAAACAACAAGCTGGGAAGGATGCACAACAGGTTAAGATGATTAAGGACAGGAATGGAAATGAATTAACAAGCCAGGAGAGTGCTGAGAAGATGGAAGGAGTACTTTGAGGAGCTGATGAATGAAGATAATGAGAGCGAAAGAAGGGTGGAGGAGGTGGAAACTGTGGAACAGGAAGTTAGAAAGATTAGTAAAGATGAAGTGAGAAAATCTTTGAGGAGGATGGAGAATGGAAAGGCAGTAGATCCTGATGACATACTGATAGAGGTATGGAAGTGTCTAGGAGAGAGGGCAGTGGAGTTTTTGACAAGTGTTCAACATGATCTTGGACAGTGAGAAGATGCCTGAGGAATGGAGGAAAAGTGTTCTGGTGACGATCTTTAAGAACAAGGGTGATGTGCAGAGTTGTAGCAACTACAGAGGGATAAAGCTGATGAGCCACACAATGAAGTTTTAGGAAAGAGTAGTGGAAGCGAGGCTAAGACAAGAAGTGATGATTCCTGAGCAGCAGTATGGTTTCATGCCAAGAAAGAGCACTACAGACACCATGTTTGCTTTGAGAATGCTGATGGAAGAGCATACAGAAGGTCAAAAAGAGTTGCATTGCGTCTTTGTGGATCTAGAGAAAACCTATGACAGGGTGCTGAGGAAGGAAATGTGGTACTGCGTGAAGATGTCTGGAGTGGCAGAGAAGTATGTTAGACTGGTGCAGAATATGTATGAGAGCAGTATGACAGTGGTGAAATGTGCTGTAGGAGTGACAGAGGTGGGATCCAGGATCGGCCCTGTGCCCTTTCTTGTTTGCTATGGTGATGGACGGACTGAGGTCAGGTAGGAATCTCCATGGATGATGATCTTTACAGATGACATTGTGATCTGTACTGAAAGCAGGGAGCAGGTGAAAGAAAAACCTGGAGAGGTCGAGAAATGCGCTGGAAAGAAGAGGAATGAATTAGACATAACAAGACAGAATCCATGTGTGTGAATGAAAGGAAGGCAAGTGGAATGGTGAGGTTACATGGAGTAGAAGGGAAAATGTCCATGAGTTTAAGTACATTGGGTCAACTGTTCAGAGCAACGGGGCGTGTGGTAATGAGGTGAAGGAGCGAGTGCAGGCAGGATGGAGTGGGTGGAGAAAAGTGTCAGGAGCGATCTGTGACAAAAGCGTAGCAGCAAAAGTGAAAGGAAAGGTTTACAAGAGGGTAATGAGACCTGGTTTGGAGATGGTGGCACTGACCAAAAGACAGGAGGCAGAACTGGAGGAGGCAGAGTTAAAGATGTTGAGATTCTCTTTGGGAGTGAAGAGGATGGACAGGATTAGGAATGAGCACATCAGAGGGACAGCAAAGGTTGGAGGTTTTGGAGACATATTTGGAGACAGTTATAGAGGCCAGATTGAGATGGTTTAGACATGTGCAGAGGAGGGACAGTGGATATATTGGTAGATGGATGCTCAAGATGGAGCCACAAGGCAGGAGGCAAAGAGGAAGACCAAAGAGAAGATTCATGGATGTGGTGAGAGAGGACACGCAAATAGTTGGTATGAGAGAGGAAGATGCTGAGGACAGGGAGAGATCGAGGAGGATGATTCGCTGTGGCGACTCCTAGGAAATGGTAGGTAAAGCCGAAAGAGGAAAAGGAAGAATTGATAGGCGAATAAGTAAAATGTATGTAATGTTAACTAATAAAATCACTGTTGGAGTGTATGTTTTTGGATTTATAAATGTGTTTGTTACCATTCCTGAATCCCACCCTTCTAGCGTTAGCCTCTAATTTACTTGCATTGTGGAAACAAGAGGTTTTTGTTGATGAACAATAAAGTTTTCTGGTTCCAAATCACATTGTGACACCAAAGACAGAGAGCACAGCATCTGTGTACCAATCTTCACTCCTCACTCATGACAATCTTCACCGAGAGCCACTGCAGGCCACTCCACTCATCATCGCTCCACACTCCACTGAAATCACTCGCTGTTTGTTCCAGAAAAAAGACAACAAGCATGGTATTTTTCCAAAATCTTCCTTCTTGTGCCTGTTCTGCATGGGCAACAGCGCAGCAAGCACAGCTGTGCACTGAAAATTATTTTAGGTACAAATTATTTCTTTACTTGGAATGCCCAATATCCAACAACCACATGATGATAGAGGCATAGTCAACTGTAAATGATTTATATACTGTATGTACATAAAAAGTAAACATTGAAAATAAAAATTGAAAATTGTAATTTTGAACATTACAAAAAATAAGGAATGAAACTTGAATTGGATTACGAATCACAACACTAGTCATAACAAACATTAGCATTCCAACTAAAGTTCTGACTTGTATTGCAATCATCACAGCAAAAAATGAGAGTGTTGACATTTCGGGGCTAAAAAGTTGTAATTTTAAAACACTCAGATTTAAATGGTGTTCACTGCTCGAACTCAGTTGGCAGAGGTGTTTCTTTCAGTGTTACAACAATTCTGCAGAGTTAATTAAACTAAGCTGTGCCCAGGTGCCAATACACAATTCCAAGGAAAAGGCACAATAAACGTTTACAATTTAACATATTGTAACAATTTATTTAATTCATATATTAATCAGTCTTTCTGTTGATTTAAATAAATAACTTTAACATTTTTTGGTGTAGATAGCCTGAGTGAAATTAACTTGAACCAGGTTGTTTTTAAAACTATCCGATCAGTGGTACATGTCTAATCCCTTTGTGCTATTTAACTCTGGTTAGTGGCTTGAACACTGACACAGTGTAAAATGCTTAACTATTTGAAAGTGTTAATGTAACTGTGCAGCTGCATAAACCCTGAAAAAGTGTTGACATCAACTCTGCTAACTGGAGTTAATTCAACATTGGACCTTTTGCTCTGATCAAGGCTGTCAAAATTGAAATATTATTTGTTTATTTTGTACGTTTTTCAGCTTACATTGCAGCACATTGATGAAACTGACTAAATACATGAGGAGATCTGTGTTTGGAATAAGATATGCCTCAAAAGTATGTTCCCACTCCCTCTACTGTCTGCTGCAGTTTGTGTCTAGTAGTTTTTCCTTCACCCTTTCCCCCTTAATTCTCTCCTTATTCTCCTTCCCTTGACTTCCTTCTCTCCAGTGGCAAGGACGACCAAATGCCCATGGAGAGCAGGGATGCAGCAGAAGGCATCTTTGAAAGAAAGCTCTGCCTGCAAACATTTCATCCTGCCTCTACCTGGCCAAGACAGGCTGCTGGGTTTTTCTCAGCTGTCAGAAGGAGGACGAGACAAGAGGAAGGTGAAAAAGGGAAATGAAATTTAATGATCGCTTTAGAGGAAAGAGAATAAAAACAAAAACAAAAGTCTTACCCCTCTAGAATTTATACTCCATTTACGCATTTGAAGAAGAGGGAGTAAACGAAGATGAGTGAGAAACAGACATCAGAGGGAAACAGAAAGCTAAAGTGGATTAAAGGGATGAGAGACACAGAGACCCTTGTAGCTAACAGAGGAAAGCAAATTTACAAAAGCTCCTGTTACTGCAGCTACTTGGGTTTCCTGTCCAATGCAAAATGAAACTGCAATCAGTAAGAATTTACAGGGGAAAGCAGAGCTCAGAAAGCAGAGACAGGAAACATCAACAAACCCACACAATATTTGTCAATTTGACAACATATGAAAAATCACAACAAAAACCAAATACTGTAAAGAATAGGGGTGTAAAATTATGCAGCTGATCCGTGACCCCCACCGTTCGGAATGGTTGCGAAACGTGGATAAAAATAGTCGCTTTGCATAAAGCGCATCAATGCATCAAATTCCCATAACAGCATTTAGCAGTGGGCTTACAACTGATGTGACCCCAGGATTATGAAGCATGATAACACGACCCCAATGAACTTGATGTGAAAACAATAGCTGAGCAACAGAAGAACCTGCAAGACATCATTAAGTTACCTTTATGGGAGCACTTCGGCGCGGCTGTTAAATATAATGATCCTGGACATGGACAGTTATGGTGTGTAGGCACTGTGGTAGAGGAACGCCATGTGAGCATCACAAACACATCGATTTGAAGCAACATCAGTCTAACATTTAACAACCACTTCTCACTGAGGCCTTTAAACATTCTTTTTCAAAAAGTTTAATTCCTTCCATCTGCTGCAGGTTGAAAAGAGCTTTCAGTATGCCTCATGTTGCAATTAACAACTGAAGAGGGATACATGACAAATAGATAAAAAAGTTAAACATGTCTCCATTCCACTTTTTGATCTGGAAAATGATGTGATCTGTGGCTCTAAAACTGTGATATGATCCGAACCAAGAGTTTGTGATCCGTTAAACCCTTAGAAAACAAACACAACTCTACACCAAACGTAGCTTGGATGCACTTGGACGTTGTTGCTAGTGTGCTTCTTTGACAAGCACTGACTGAGTTCTTGAAGAGTGTATGATGTGTCAAGACAGGCGGCAGGCAGGAGGAAGGCCCGCTAATGTGTCGTGTATTTTCTGAGTGCCTGTATGTCTGCAAAATCCCTCTGAAACCTCTCTCCAAAAGCAGGCTGCATGCCTCTATTTGTACTGCACATAGTAACACAAAAAGCTCACATTGACCTTGGCTGTCTATACCTGTGAAGCTGTGTGAGTCTGACAAATGGGTTCTCCTTGTACGCTGTGCGTATGGAAATTGGCGAGGAATGCTGCAGGACATGTCTGCCATGTTTGGGAACACAGATGAGGCTGTGCACCTAACGCTGACAAAATACTGCTTATCTCATTCATGGCCAGCCCTCTCAATAGTCTCTTTTCGTTTAGTTTTGTTTAGTTTAGGGTCCCGTTCACACCAGCCATGTTTAGTCCGGTCGTTTGGGTTGGTTTGAACGCAGGACGAGACCTGTGGTGTGAACCAAACAACCGGACTCTGGTCTGCTTGAAAGAGGTGCTCTCGCTCGCAAGTGAACCATGAAGCGGATCATCACTGGTGTGAACCCCATCGGCACCAATCACTGCAGGTGTAGTATCTATACTTCATTTCCTGTTCTGGTAGCTGAAGGAGAAGTAAGCAAGTTATGGCTAACAAAATGAACAGCAGGGGACAAACGTGGAGCTACTAAGAAAAAATGCCTCCTGGAATTATTGGCAGAAGACAACATTTCTCAACTGTTGCAAAAGGCACAAAAGAACACAGAGGTGTTCAAAATATTCAGTGATAGAATCACTGGGGTCACGCTTTGGACAAACACGTTCACGCTATCAACAGTTGACTATTGTGCAAGAAGTAAGCAGAATGTATTTAACGGAAGTGTTGAGCAGTGCCACCTTAAGATTAAGATGCTGCATCAACAATACATAGAAATATGCGCCACACTGCAGAAAAATGGCAGCTCTTCAGATATTAGAGACAAATTTATTTGGTACAAGGACCTCGACAATATTCTGAACCAAAGATGAGAAAATGGAAAAATAAAATGAAAAACATGGCAATATAAGCTAGTCTATATTTAGCTTTGTTAAGTTTTAACTCACAGATCTCCTGTGTGTTGTTAACAGATTGTAGTAGGATCTCATTAGAACCAGCCGTATTCATGGTACATTCTCCTTATTGCAGAAGGTCTTCCAGAAAGGCTCCAATTATTAAATGAATCTGTGCACGTTGTCCCACCATACATTCATATGCGCCATCTACTAATATATGCTGACATGCACTCCACATCAAGATGAGCAGGAAAATAACTGTTGATGCTCCATGATGTTGGCTGCAGTAGAAATTGTGAAAGTTTTTCGTTTTCATGTAACCATCATTGAGCACTATTCCGTGCACGTGACTTTTGTGTACAGTTTTATGGTATGCTTGAGATTTGCCTATGTGAACGCGAACCAAACCAGCTGAAAAAATGAATCAATGTATCCGATTTGCATCTGGTCCGCACCAAGGAAGCAAACTATTAGGCGTCAACATGACCTAAGTCAGCATGTATTTCAAGTGTTTTTCTAAGAGTGTCTAAGAGTGTTTTTCTAATTCTAAGAGGTCATCATTACAAGCAAAAAATGCTTGCCAGTAGGCAAAAATCTATATTAGATGCAAATGCTTAACATCAAAGATGATCAAACCATGGGAACCAAATTTCAAGTTTACTTTATACATTATTGTCTGAATTCCTCCATTAAGCCTTATCAGCCTAGAGGCTAAATAAAGAATACAGTACATACCTGAGTGTCATTGTTGAATGAATTGCCAAAATATCACTGACAGGAACCCGGTAATGGGATGAGATGGGATTGCTGTCAGATTGCAGCATGGATAGCTGAACTACTACAGAAATTTACAGAGCAGCTTCTGTGAGATGATTTTTTTCTGATTGTTTTGTTTGGAAGGAGAATTGAGAGATTTACTAAAATAAAATAAACTGATTTAGTTAAATAAACTCCTTTTGACCCTTTTCGCTAACAGATGAAGAAAGGTTTCTCAAATAAAACACAGTAAATATTACTAAAGAAAAGTGTCTACTGCTGTGATTAAATCCATTTAAAACATTTCTTAGCCGCCACAGGAGGGTAAGAGAAAGATTGTTTATAAGAGCAAGCTGCACACCCACTGTAAGCCTGTAAGTAATAAAGTCAATGTGTTTTTTTCCCCGCACAAACGTGGAGAGCACGGGGAGCACGACACTCATCTGCTGGAGGAGGTTAGAGTCTGTAAGCTCTTGTCGGAGGGACGTGCACGGGGAAAAGCCAGTCGAGCGGACTTTAAAGACAAGAGGCTCACGAGGCCCTTACTTCAGGTCTAAGGTCCAACAAGCGCGTTATATTTGTGACAGTGACTGTATCCACTGATAACACACAGCAGTGCTGGTAATTTAAGCCAGTGTGGCTCTCAACAGGTTTCTGTGCATTGTAGGTTTGAGGCTTAATCACAATCCCTGGACACATCCTATTTCATATATGCTTCATTTCCCAGAACAGGTTACTTTTTAATTATTCATTTGAGATCAGAGGTAGTTTGTTTCTTTGCTATTTGGTGCAAACAAAATGTACAAAATCACTGTCTCATTAACAATAGCTACAGTGCAGAGCCCTGCATGGTATAATTTAAATAAAAGACCTCCATTTCTATGTGCAAAATTAAGTTTAGGAACTCCAGCATTATCCTTGGAGGTTGGAACCTCTGATGCCACCCCAGAAGAGGACAGAATCTGTTTACTGTGTGCGTTGGGGGAAGCTGAAACTGAGGTTGACTTTTTGTTTTACTGTCAGGCCTACGAGGACAAAGATGTGCTTTATAGTAAGAGCTCATCTACTTTATATGGATAATTATGAAAAACTTGAGTTCCATTTTAGGAAAGGAACATTTTTAGTTTGAGATTTTATCTGCACCGATTGGGAGGGAAGGCAGTAGATGTTGTTTAGGACAGTGTGTTATTATAATTTATAGTGCTGTAATATAATTAAAGGGTTAACCACTGCAACTGTAAACCCAAACAAACGTCACACACTCTAACATTTAGTTGGAGGTTTGCTTATGGCACCGTCTCATCCATTTGAAAAGCTTGTGCAATGTCACAACGTTTATTTCCAGAGTTGGACGTTTTTTTTTTCACCAAGATCTTGTTTTGATGATGGGAGAGTCAACATTTCTTCTCCGAAGGTGATGGTTCACCACTGTCAAAAGTTTTAATAATGGTTGGGCCAATTCTTGAACTACATTTAGTTGTTTTAGTTGTAATATCAGCAGTCTCCTCAGTTGTTTTCATTGTTTGATGTTGGCCAAAAATTGACACTTCTGAAACAGAGAAACATCTTCTCCACAACCACAGGATATGTCCTCCAGCATGATTGTTTAGGAAATGAGAAGCTACTTATGCATCAGTTAAGGTTAAATAACTTTGCTAAAGCTGCAGCTGTTGGAATGGAAGTCTCTTACCTATTTGCTTAGTTAAATCCATCTGGTAACTTTTGTAAATCAATGGAAAATGAAATCGGAGTGTTTAGTAGGAAGCAACTGGACTTCTTATCTTGTTTGATAAGAAGTCCAGTTGCTTCCTACTAAACACTCCGAGATCAAGATGACCTGGATGACTGAGAACCTTCACGGACATGGAAAATGAAAAGCACAATTAATATTTCTAACTTATTAAATTGTTCAGCCTGTTCTAATATTTCTCGTCACTGGCTTGAGTCATTAAATCCTCGCTACTGATGACTGTTTATCAAAAAATCTCACTGTGTCAATATTTTGTACAGCCAGTCATCCCAATAGTGTTGTTGCAGCAGGTTATCAATATCCGGGTTTTTCTAATGTTATGATGCCCAGTCCTAGCATTCCTGAAGAGCTTTTGTGGAGAAGTATCACACGCCTACTTCAACAACAACAGCAAAGTTAGCAATGAAAGTATGGGCATAAATGAGTAAAGAGGTATTGGTCTAAAGTCTACTCAGCTGGAATGGTAGTGTGGTGCTGATGAGATGCAAGTTGGGCTTGGGGAGGGAAACATTTCTGGGAAGGATCCTGCAGGGTGGAGTTAAAAATAGAGAATGAAGCGGAGGAGGGGAAGGGGGCCTACCTGTGGGCTCAGAGGAAGTCTAGTTACCAACCGGCAGCCACACCGAGGAAGACAGAGAGAGAGAGAATGAGAGAGAGAGACAGAGACAGAGAGGGAGGGAGAGCAGGGTTAGGAGGGAGACAAATGAGACGAAAACACGATGATGATGATGAAGTGAGGCAAAAACAAACCAAACAACATATAATGAGCCCAAAAGAGAAACAGAAAAGAGATGGGTATGGGGGGGGATTATGAGAGAACAAGTCGAATTAGCATGGAATCCGCTGTCTAAGTTGAAAACAGACAATAATTTCACAGGAGGCTGAGGATGGCAGCGATGACTAGCAATGGTCCATGACAGATGCGCATTGCTGAACGTACAAATGTCTTGAAAAAGTGCGCGCGCGCGCACACACACACACACACACACATATACACAGAAGTGGGGATTCCATAAATACGCCTTCCAACAGCCCAAACTGTATTACAATGGAACCATATGGAGTAGCGTGTTGTGTCCTGTCGTGTTACTGAGAACACATCCTTTATAAATGAGGAAGCCCTATCACATTGCACAGTCAATGGTTTCTTTGGCCCTACATTGTTTTCACTTGCAATCTTTTGTTTGTGTATTTGCAGGTGCACGTGCAAGTGCAGGTGCAGCATTTCTTTTGTGTCAGCCTTAAATGCTATGAGATAAAAGGAACACATGGCTCATCGTTTGATTCCTGATAAGCTATTGTTCCCAACTGATTCATGAGGAATTCCAGTGAGTCATCCTTGACGGTCAGAGAGGAAATGCTGAGTAGCGTTCAGACAACACCCTCGCAATAACACTGAATTCAGTTAGCAGCCAGAGAAAAGCAAGATAAAACAAATAACAGTCACAAGTCTGGCTGATTACATTATGTCTGCTTTGGATAAACACAGTATAATATTTATCTTTTATGATGACTTGCTATGATTTGAATCGTATTCTGAGTTTTGAATTGATTTCATGGTCTTTGGCACTGACATAATGAGAATCAGAGTTACAAGCTATTATAACAACAACCATTCTTTCATTCCTTTAATTCATGTTTTTCCATTAGCTTTAATTGCTGAACACTGAATAATGAATTATGATTACAAATCACTCTGAAAAGCATTCATTGTATTCACTACAGCTCATTATTTAGCATTTTAACTAATTCACATGAGGTGTGGTAACAAAAGCATGGTTAATTAGGGAACAGAGTGGCTGCACATCGCCAATTTCATCTCATTCTGTTGCCATGCACATCAATGAGCCACAATTCACCATTATTGTTGCCTTATGAGAGATGGTAATAGGAGAACACGAATGTGAATGGATAACAAATTGGTGCAATAAGTTACCAAATTCATCGCATACAAAAAAGAGAATTTATTTTTATTTTCGGAAGTTTTAGTTTACCTAACTATCAGCATAGATGGTCCTTGGTCTCTGCCAAAGGTTACAGGAGTAAGCTTGTGAGGAGGACAAAAGTTCATGGGGAAAGTGGAAAAAACAATCCTTGCCCCATATTCACCGATGTGTCCTTGACGGGCCCTTGACCCCAACTGCTGTAGTGGTTAATCTCTTTCTTGATAATGGTACACTTTTCACTAGTGTTTGTGTCTAATGTCCCCATATAAATGTGGGAGTAGTGTCTATACCAACAAAAACTTAACCATTTTCTAGTGCTAAACAACAATAACTGAGAATGTTTCAATTTGATCTATAATATCAATTACCAGCAAAAGCAAAAGAAAATATCATCACCCACTGGTGAACGAGAAATCTTACAGATTGCACTGATGAAGTGGGTAAGAAGAAAGTGCTTTATCTACCCTGCCAGCGGTTTCAGTGTACAACACCTACTGACAGCATGTTGTAGTTTTACTTTTGCCATTGAGAGTACACACATGCCAGGTCATGCACTGTGCTGTTGGTGTTGGACCCACAAAGTCTGGTTTATTTGACTAGAGTGAGCACTCCATACTGTGTTCAAGCATGGTATACAACTTTGGCCCTGGCAAGGCTGGAAGAGGTTTGGTCCAGCCGTCTCCAGCTTCTTCAGAAATCTGCAGCATGATTACAGTTACTGACAATCACCACTTTGCATAACCTATGAATCTACAAATGTGAGATGGCCATCCATCCATTTTCTACCGCTTATCCTGTTAGGAGTCACGCGCGCGGGGGGGCTGGAGCCTATTCCAGCATCATCGGGCGAAGGCGGTGTCACCCTGGACAAGTTGCCAGTTCAGGACAAAAAGATTCCAAATAAGCCACAAGTCCAGTTAGGTTCAGTCTTGTTCTCTCAACGTTATGACACATAAGCACGAGAGCTAAGAGTGCTCTGGCCTGGTTAAGCTCGGAGCAGTGTGAATGCAAGTCAACAGGGGACTGAGGCGGGGGGGCGATTATGCTTCAGCATGGAATAAAACAACTGGACCAAGTGTGAGTGAATTCTAAGAACAATGACCAACATAATTTTTAATTACTAAATTACAAAGTTCGCTTTTTTGTCTCTAATTAGAAACGCATACATTTGTCTGATTTCAACGCAATGAATGAGGTACATCAAAATTAACAAACAATTAACAGAAAATGTTATAACTTGACACTTTTCTGAACCGATTGTGAAAATGCACTTTTTATTTCTAGACACATTTCATGTTCTTCCATTCAAAGTCAGTGATGACGTTCAGTGTGAACAGATGTCAGACTTTGTTAGAGGAACTATCCAATTAAAACTTTAAAGTAAAACTCAAGTTCCGTGGCCTTTGCAAAGCCGGCAATTTGCACCTATGCTGATGTGAGGAAACCCCATCATCACATCTCCCCACAGATAAGATTGGAATTCAACCAAAAGATGTGTTTTAATAGGGGAAATGGCTGTGACCACTGACACACCAGCCAGTCACTGATGTAAGGAATTGATGAAAGCCTTTCTCGGGGAGCTGTAGAAAGGCATTTTGTTTGATGTAGAAACTTCTAAACTAAAACAGATATAAGAAGGGTGACAAGAAGTGGACTGAGAAAGATGTAAGCATTTTGCTACCACGACGTACAGGTTAAACTGACAGGTTGTGTAACAGATAAAAATTATATATTAGAAACACTCTCTACTTCACAATCTATCATGATTTATATCATTACAAAGTAGCTTCTGATTGACTCACTCATCCAATTTTCCGCCATTCATCTGGGGCCAGGTTCAGATAGCATCAGGCTAACAGGGTTGGACAGATGTCCCTCACTCAAGCTATGTCATCTCTCCCAATATCTCACCAGACTAGATTATATAAATAGCTCATGCTTGTTCTGGCTCTACCTAGGGCTTTCCTCCCAGTTGGAAGTGCCAGGACAATCATTTAGAGGCTTCATGAGAGGCGTGAATCACCTTAATTAGCTTATTTGATGCAGGTCTGCCCATATGTCTGAACTTTGTCTGTAGGCTGTGACCATGGGCAATAGTCGGTATGTTAACTAACCAGTAAAGTCTAGGCCAACAAATTGTTCACCACAGCAGTCCAATCCAATGTCCACATTACTGCTTACTAGTGGTGGGTGATATGACCAAAAAGTAATATCACAATATTTTTCTGTTAAAAGTACTTTACAACTTCCAAGAAAACAAAGGTTATTAAGCCTTCTCTAAACCCATGAAACTAACTAAACTTACTTACGCTGGCATCTGCAGAAATTCTTAGAGAGGTGCACATCCATCCAAACCAAATCTCGAATCTGACAGTGCATCACGTGGCAGCAGGTTGGGGGAGGGAACATTCAACGCACTGTTACTAGCAATGTAAAAGTTGGACGCATCCTTTGATCTTCACACAAAAAGAAAGCCTTCAGCCTGAGTGGAACATTTGGACACTATGAATAGAGACAGGTGTGGCAGTGAAAACCTGGGGTCACCAGGTTTAAACACCACAGGGCTAAAGAAGTTCCTGTCAATAGGAAAATGCTGGAAACAGGTTTGTCACTAACTTGGACAGAAAACAACATGTCTCCCTCAATTTCCCCACCTCTCACTTGCTTTTATCATTTCATTTTAAAGCTGCTACACAAATTGTGCTATCAGTCAGCAGTTCCTGTCCCAGGGGAAACAAAGGAAAAGATTTTCAGGAGGAAACCTACAGGAGAAAAAAAAGAATCTGTGAATATAAATAAGTCAGAAATCTTCCCTGTTTGAACACCACATTTAATCATTTAAGCCCACATTTGATGTATTTCTGTCACTTTTCCTGATGGAAAAACCTGACAGACAAAAGTAGGTGATTGAGATAACTGCAAGCACGGCATGGGATGAAGAGTGAGCTTTATTTGGCTAAAAGCTCAGATGTTCACAAATTCAGTTCTTGAAATTCCCTGAATTAATCATTCAGTCAGACGCAGGGGCGGTAAGGAAAATGCTCTAGACAATTCATGTATTTCTCACACTAGCCTGCCAGTGTTGTGAGAAAAAGAACCTTGAAATGAACCTTGTGTTCAAAACGTGCAAAAAAAAAAAGGAGGACAACTGGTTTGGCAGAGTTACAAGAATTTAATCTCTTTGACCCAGCAAGCACTGTGAAAGTATATCTGGCTCAATCTACAGAGGCAAACTGAAAAACATTTGATAAAAAACATGTCTACTCTGTATTGTTAAGAGCCCTGAATGCATAACATAGAAAGAAATATTCATTTTTATCCTAATTTATTCAAGAAAAGTCATCTGAGCACTTTTTTCCAGCGCTCATACACACTGTTTCCTGCTAGTTGCCACTGGGATCTGCCCGACATGACCACATTCCTCCACCGTCCGCTCCTCAGCAGCAGCACAAACTTTCACAAAAGCACATCCGCCACTTCAAAATCCCTGCAATTTTAGCTGGCTTTTGGGCTGGAGATGAACACATTCTGGTTGCAATCCTACTTAAAACCTGACATATACCACTGAATATTCCACCAACACCCTAGCCATCTTGATCAAATTAAACTGTCTCCCTTTTCTAGGCCACCACAAATCAGGCATTAATATGCCAACTGGGAGTATCACCGGGAGATAAATGTCAGTAGTGCAATGTACACAGGCTAATGACTTTTGAACACCGCTGACACGGTTTGTCTCAAAATAAAAAAACACAAAGGACAAGAGTGATGACTACTTCACTATATTCAATTATCCTCCCTGAAAAGAGGCTGGAGGTGTGCTCAATCAACACTTTCATTTTCAAATAAAGAGATTAAATTAACTGTCGAGCCTTTGATGGAGAAGAACTGACCAAAAGCAAACTTGATCAATATTCCTCAAGATGAAGTGAAATGTTTTTATTTTCAACAACTTAACGTATGTTGGTAACAGATAATAACACACAAACCACGAGGAAACTATTTGCTGCATCTTTGTTTTGGCTAACACAATGGCGAATGAGTTTGTCTGGAAATAGTTTTGGTGGGAACGTCTAGGGAATGTTTTAAGTCTTTGGACGACCTTTTTATGAGAAAGGGCGTTGGTTGCCTCTTCCAGAATTAGCTCGGCACCACGCACACACATCTACGCTCATTATCAACTATACCACAACACACAGGAGCCACTTTGTACCTACTGCCAGGGAGACTCACACATCCTGACCACGCTTCCTGGTATGACCTCAATCCCAAACAGAATACAAACATTGTACGTCAACCATCAGCGTTTGTGTCAGCACAAGGAAAACAGCCCCATCAGGTCATTTTAAAACCCCACTGAGACGTTTAAAAAAAGACTACTACTATTCATTATTAATCAGTATTGCAGAAAAAAGGTTTCATTTTCTATTCTGTGTAATTGAAAGCAGAGGTTCATGGAAATCATACTCTGTAAGTACATATGAGCTAAAAGACTCTGTTAAGGACCGTCATTCATGTTGGCCCGAACCAGCTTGTTGTGTAAATTAGGCCCTCTTCTCCAGTGGAAATACTGGGCTAACTAGGTCAGTGTTTTAGGATTGTCTTCTTGAGGAGTTAACTTTTGTTTTCTTTTTTGACACTTAACAAGAAAAAAAAAAGAAAAAAAGCTCACAGCAAGGTTTTAAAAATATGCAACCAAAGCCTCCTCAATAGACTGTAAAAAGTAGCTCCAAAATAATGAATTCCCTATTGGAGCAACAAAGACATCTGAGCCTATGAACTGACTCTTGGGTATCACATTCAGAGCTGTGGGATGGCCTGGAGGACTGTATGACGTGTCTTTTTGATAGTGATGAGGCTGCCCTTGCGTAAATTAGTCCACATATCCAAAAAAAGATGTGTTTATGATCGGATTTATCTGTGAACTGTTGAGAGAACTAACAAGATCTTTAACTCATTAATAGTCCCTTGGAAAATAATAATAATAATAACATCATCTAGATATTTTGTTTAAAGATTTGGGGAAAAAAAGTGTTTTTTTTTCTCATAAAAAGGAGAAAGCTTACTCTAAAGCAAAAGTAGAGCCCATCACTGTCCCTCCGCATTGCAGGAGGAAAAATAAAGAAGTTGTTCAGTTGAAAGGACCAAAACAGCCAGCTCACAACTGAATGACACTAGTGTAAAGATGTTCTAAAGCAGACAGAATATAATTAAATAACTATGTTAATGTAGTTATCTTATTAATTACATCAGTTTTCTATCTGATAATGTATGATGGATGCATCTGAACAGGTGGGTTAAGAAAATGACCAGCGTAATGGCTCTAAAAGAGTCTTTACCGGCTGCCACCGTTTGGTTTAACCAAGCTGTGATAAGTTTTAGGCAGCGGACAGAACACAGGCACAATAGGATGTTTGCAACTGAGTAAAACAATTTTATTTATAACAAAAATCAAAATCTCTAGAAAGTAAAACGTGAAAGTATGATTACCAGTGCAGAAATAACAACTGTCACATGCGTGAAAAGTGAAAATTTCAGCAAAAGTGCAACAATATGACACTTTAAATTAGAAGTTGAAAGGTATCATCATGTAGTTTGAACTGACCATCCCTTTAATTTTCTATAATCGAAACACTTTGATTCAATTGAGTCCATTGAAAGTGGCAGCTGGCTAGAGTTTGTGCTGTTGAATGAAGGCCCCTGTGACCACTTGTTTTTTGTTTCTCAGTACTTGTTTCTGAAAATCAAATGACTAAAATATACATATATAATATACACCCATCCCTATAGAGATTTACTGATAAGTTATTCAAGTTATACAAGTCTCCTGTGCATTTTTGCAAACGAGGCCCCGAATGGAGGAGCGAGCCGCGCACTCGACGTGACGTTTGAACTGGATTACACTGCAAGCTCAGCATTGTGAAAATAATGAGAGAGACTGTGATTTAAGCAACTTGGACGCTGGTGTGCATGCGTGGCTGCTAACCAACCTCCTCTGTAATGGGCGCCAGCATCGGCCGAGTCTCAATAATGTGTGTTGACTTTTTTCCTCAGTCGGATGCACTTTTAATTATCAGCTCCAAGGCTCTCTGTACCATCTGTACTCAGTGGACAGCGCTCGACTTTTAACTGAGAGCCTTCAACTTTACGGGTTGGCTCAAAGTCAGCCTGGAAATCTGTTAGCATTGCTGAAATCAGAGCTGCAGTAAACCTTTCGTGGTTGCGTCTTCTTTAGCTTGGCTGCGACACTTATAACGTGCACAGCTGCTGAGCTGTTGATCAATTCATAAGCAGCAGAATGCCCTCTGAAACCTACCAATTATTACGTGTCTGACAAG
>KV751335.1:4764635-4784905 GCA_001698575.1 Mola mola
GCTGTAAATACATTCTTAATATTAATGCCATATTTGTTATTCTGACTTACAGCAGTGTGACCTTGAGAAGGTCAGCTGGGGGAGCAGCTTTAATGTGAGTTGGCTATAAAAAATCATAAATCATTTCAGTCTCAACCTCTCAAAACATCCTGCACGTACATAACAGTCTGTGGAATCTTACTGCCACTCCGATAACAACACATGTAACGGATCTTATCAGAACCTGAAGCGTCAGTCGCACACAGGGGACTTGCTTGAGACAAACACAAGCCTCATCAGGCTTAACAGGCAGAGTGTTGTTGTTACGCCACCGCAGATTGGGCATATTCTTCGTTTCTATCTCTGTGCTTCTCTAAATTTGACAGCAGCGATGGCTTTCTACCAAGCAGCTGCCCCCTCTCGCCAAGCTGAACGTCTCACTGGAGCATCATTATTCATCATTATGTTTTCTTCCATCAGACTTAGAATGCAGCATCAGTTATAGCACCATAATGCACAAAGTCATAGGTATTAAAAATGTTTTTGTACTGCATATGGACAGTTATGGATGTATATTGTTAACCATTAAGAGTATAATTAGATTTTGTGTGTGTGTGTGTGTGTGTGTGTGTGTGTGTGTGTGTGTGTGTTTATTCAGGTAGTCACAGAAAATTACTCTACCAATACAACAGCACATTATCTGATATGATGAGGATACGAGCCTGTGGAGTTATATAATTTCAAATGACAAAAAGGTAAATCCACTCTGTTAGCTAAGTCCCTCCCTGTCAATGCATACTGTTTAGGAAAAAAAAACTTTAAATTTTATGGCAGTAACTTTTTCTCTTTTTTGCCCATGTTGCCAGCCAGCAGCAGCATTTTTGACACTGAATGCAAAGGACAGAGCTTTAGCTTTTACAGAAAAAAAGAAAACAATTATTATATATTCTAACTTTCATTGCATTTTTTTTTTCTTTCCCATTCCATTCAAAAAACGGAAGTTTTCATCAACAAAGCAACATTTCAGACAAAAAGCTCAGAAAAAAGCAGTAAAGTAAGTCACTCGTGTTTGGCAGTTGATCTTGCTGTTAATCGTGTTGATTCTTTAAGGGAAATTTTTTTTGAAGTTACAATAGAAAAGAAGCTTCACAGAAGAGAACTTTAATAACGAGAGGTGAGGAGTCGATTTGGATTTTATAAGCAGACTTATGACTTCACTTGGAACTCAGTCTTCCTCCCTCATACCCTCATTCCCAAGACTACTGGAACCAACCTGACCATGAATAGACCGTTACGTTCTTGAGACGGACAGATGGTCAACTTCAGAGGCTACAAGGTGATGAACAAAAAATAAGCTGCAGCATCCAAAACACGCTGTCCAATAAAGTAGCAATTTCCATCATTGTTAAACATTTGAAGTTGCACAAATAAAGCTGAGTCAAGGATGGTTTTTGATCTCTCTACATTTTTTTTCCCGCCTACTGAAGCTACTATTCTATTCAAAATGTTCAGCTCAATGTCCGGGAAAACATTCTGGAAATGTGTTTGGGGACATCTCATTTCTACATTTAATACTTTAAAACTTTATACTAATCTGTGAATTTCCTTAATGACTTTTATGTAAAATAAAGCAAACTGTAAAAGACATAACAAAAGAAAACAGTGTCAACTTACACTGTAGCTCATGAATTTTCTGGCTCTTCGTTTCATATTTCTGCTTTCAGCAGTTTTATTTCAGCAATTAGTATCCGAATGCATTTTCACCTGTATCAGTTGTTCTGATAAATTTGATGCACACTGTTGATTATCTGTGCAAACCTAATGTATCTTTCTGTTATTATAGCTGTATCACATTTGGTGAGGAGCATAAGATGACTTGTCTAAGACTCAAAACTCAAAGATTTGGACTTGGGACCTGATTCGAGTCTTGAGACTTGGTGACTGTTAATAACTTCACTCAGGATTTGCACTTTATTTTACAATATAAAAATTGATTTAATGTAAATTTAGCAGTACTTTCATTGCTTGTGTGCTTCGTATGGGAGCGAGCTAGTGAAGAGCATCACATCAGAGATGAAAGCGGAGCCTGAACGTTGCAGCTAACACTGGCCTCCTTCTATTACATTATTAATACGCTTCTTATTTGTAAAAAAAAAATCTAATAGCCTTCCTTTTTTGATGTGCAAAACAGACATTATTAAATCGCTAGTTTCCACTGAAAAACTCAGATGTGTGCGTGCTATTAAAAAAAATGGCACAAGACAAAACCTAAAAAAAGGACAGAAGACATGGATTTGTGAGCCATCACAATGAGCATGAGAGTCATATTTGGGCCAAGATGACTTATGGGATAGACAGAAGTCTGACATTAGTGAGGGAGATGAAAGGATAAGAGGAAATGTGCTCAAAGGAGAAAGTGGAGAAAAAAGGGGGGCCGCCATGGACAGTAAAATAAACCCATTTTCACAGAGTATATAAGCTCCCGTCAAGCACGGCACCAGAAGTGGAAGGTTGCTGAGTGGGAGTCGTCTCATTTCTCTCCCTTTATTCCCCTTCTGCAGCGCTTCCTGCAGCTCCCATTTCGCTCTGTTCTCATTCTACTGTCTTCCTCTGCCATCTAAATATTTTATATGTAGCCCGATGTTGTGTTAGAGAAGAGTCCCTCTGTTTGATCAGGCAGACTGTCATTGATTTGTGGCTGGAGCACAGTGAGGCACTGACTGCTTCATCACAGAGGAAGAGGAAGAGCGAAGACAGGCTCACTGAACGGAGACGAATCAATGAATAATGAATCATCAGCTTGTCTTCGGCCGTTTTATCAATCATTCAAGGCCTGATACGGCGCAGTCCCGCAGCTACATACGGTTGCTACACAACCAAAACCAACGTTTCTCCACTTTGCGTGTACATGCTATTGTAATTAGTGCTCTGCTCTCAAGTCATCATATCAGCTGTGCTGCTGTAAAATTGCTTCATGTATGCATTGAACATACAGCACATTCTGCCTATACTGTAACAGTTTCCCATCTTGGGAGTGCTCTTTGCAAAAATCAAATGGCGAGCGCAGCAGTAATTGGAGAAAGGACACATTTCTGAGTCAGGGAAGATGGGCTCTGCGCTACAAAACCATGTGAGCCCTTGTTGCTTTAGTAAGCCAAAGCCCACTTTCGCTCCAGCTTTGATGTTGAAGCTGGGTCCTGCACAGACAGGAAAAAAAAATAGTTGTTCTAAAAACGAGGCTGAAAAATCTGGGAGTTGCTGCCACCATCCTGTAGTTGATCGTTTACATTTCATCACTACGCATGAGTATGAATGCTTTTCTGCATTCATTCATTCATTCATTCATTTTCTACCGCTTATCCCGTTAGGGGTCGCGGGGGGAGCTGGAGCCTATCTCAGCATCTTGGGGCGAAGGCGGGGTACACGCTGGATGAGTCGCCAGTTCATCGCAGGGCTGACATATAGAGACAAACAACCATCCACACTCACATGTCCTTGAAAAATCCCCCCAATTCACAGTCACTACTCGCCAGGGTAGAAGGACGGGTGCAAACATTTTCTGCTCCTGCCCTGGAACAGGAAAGCCATTCGAAGCACTTACAACCTCCAGCGAAAACAACAAGCGTGAAACTGAGTGACACACATTTAAATGTACCTAGTAGGACGATGCAAAAACAAGCACGAGGAAGGGAGATTAACAAAAAGAGAGAGAAAGATAAGAGATTGGGGAACAATGCCGAGTGGAGGATTACAGATGGCTGATTTTGTGTAAGGGTGCTTGAGCATGTTTTCGGGCTCATTTCAGTATAATTTTCTCCCTTCGCCCATAAGCACGAAGCCTGTGTGGCGTCAGAACGAGGCATGGAAGCTTGTGGGAGATGGAGAGTGGAGGCCGAGCAGTGTGAACATTCAGGCAGAGGGGAGATGTGAAGAGTGTCTGAGTCTGAAAATGTTGCTGATAATCCCTGACAGAGAGAGAGTGTTAGCTTGAAGCGAGCGCGCCTGCACCGACAGCGATACACGTCACAGTGCTTTGTAATTTGATCTGAATTGTGGAGAGCAGCCTGAACTCCTCCACTAGGGTTTTGCACTTTTAGCTCAGCTGTAATGATTCATGCTTTTAGGATTTATTACACAGATTCAGGTCAAGTTCGACATTCACTCTGCCATGAAACGGATAAATAGAGGGTGTCAAATAATGTTTCAAAATTCCAGCCGAGATTCCAGCAGGGCAGCATTAAGTTAGATAGAAAGTTTCAGGGTAATATGTTCCCTGCAAGTCGAGGTTCGTTATACGTTTCAAAACCTGAACATGCCACCCAGGAGGCCACAAGTAGACCTTAAAACACTTTATTTTAATGAATTGCCCTCAAGGTAAAGCCCACAATTATTCGATATATAGTATAGAAGGACACTTTTAGGGCACAGGGCTAATTTCTCTCCGATTTAAGCTGTATATGCTTCCACGTTAAGGTGCATAGATTTTAGAGCCACAATGCATCCAACAACGTAAACTATCATGATTTATATCATTATAGATACATGGAACTGTCCATATTGGGATGGATTTTGTCCACATGTCCAGCCGTATAGAACAATGACGTAAACGTTGACCTTGTCTAACGAAAGCACTGCAAGTAGTCTGATACCAACAAGTGAAGTTAGAGAAACGTCTGCTGCGAAAAAGATTTTGCTAGATCACAAAACTTGTCACCGACAAAACATGAGAATACTGACATTAGTTATATATATAACAAGTAAGTCCACTGAATGTATCAGAAAATCTATTACGAGGGAAAGGGACTGACTATCGTTTCAGCTGGAGCATCAGAACAAGGCACAACATAAATCTCCCTCTTTGGAACACGATGAAGATGACTGGTGATAAAATTACTCCACACATACTATTTTCTTCTGTTCATACTGTCGTAAAACGACAATATGACACCAGAAATGTGAGACTCCCAAGTCAACACAGAACCAGATTCCCATGAGTGAATCCAAGGACAAAAAAATCCCTGAGTGAGTACGTCACACTACAAGCCATTAGGCACTCGGTCGCATTTTTGATGTTTCCAAAGAGCCGAGCATGAAGCGGGCCCTTTGTGCAAAACGAGGTTTCTACAGAGAACAGTGGCCTAATATCTGCTGGGTTTTTCCCTTGAGTAAGAGGATGGCACACTGTATGCATATGAAAAAAGATCCACACATGCACACACAGACGGACACAAAGACTTTAACACACATGGGGCCATTCAACTGTATGTATTCACAGAGCTTCTCTACACTTTAAGTTCACACATACACCCCCCCCACTCTCATGTGACAGAATTAGCCCTCTGTTCGTGGTCTTTGAAGGAATGCTGGGTGAGCTGTGCTGCCGGGGCTCCAGGAATGGACATGAACAAATGGACAGTTCTTCACGGCAGTGTGCGGAGAGCAGCTTGAAAGCCCAAGCAGGAAATCTTACATTCATTATCAAAGGGCCTGTTGAAAAAAAAGGCCACGACTAAGAACTACGGCTAGTTTGAAGTGGTGGATGCACACATGCTTGTCCAAATCCATATGTACATATGCACGAAATGCCCAGTCTGGAACAGACAGACACATTCCTCTATGTATCAGATCTAACAACAACAACAAAATCCATCCTTACTGCAGGAACAAAACAATGGACCATATGAAAGAGCTAGATAGAGATAGTTCTTATATAATTGGACAATTATGGCAATATAATTCAAATGCTGCTGTTTGAATGAATTTAGAAAGTGCTGTCTTATATGCCAAAAAAAACCCCTAATATATCACTGGAACATCGCTGTTTTTGAAGTGAGAGATTGAATTTTTATGGCTACAGAGTGGATGGATGCATTTGATGTTCTCATTCATTTCCTCAGAGAGAACCGTCTGTATTTCTACCACAGTGGCTCAAAGTGTGTTGTTAGTGTTAACCTGTCAACTTCAACGACTGGCTTGAAATGTTGAAGCCATTACTCCCAAGTGGTGCTGATGTGTTGCTACTTTATAGAGCCCGAGCAGCTGTCCACATCACACAATGCAACACTAAAGCTCCTCTGCAGGTACAAGGTGAGATTTTCTGTGACCGACTCCAATGGAAATCATGTTTTTGATCTCATTGAAATGCCCATATTGCGTTTTTTTATGTATTAAGTACGTCACACATTATGACCAAAATAAGCATTCAACAGCATGACTGAGGATGTATGCCTATGTTTGCCAATCCAACAATGACAGTGCAACCAAACCTGTTGACCTGCCGATTTATATTCATTTTGTAGGGACTAAATCAAATCAAATCAAATCAAATTTTATTGGTATAGCCAAAAATCACAAATTATAAAATTGTTTCACTGGGCTCTTACAAACTGTACAGACGTGACCCCCTCTGCCAGTTTCTCCTGCCCTAAAGTGGTCAGAGGACATTAGACAGGACTAAACTTACCATTCTGGCCAATGAACTTTTAGGTGACATTTTTCTTCTGTCTGGTTCAAACATATATGGCTGAATTAACTCCAATGTTAGGACTTACCACTGTGCAGCGTGTAGTAGATTAGTTTAAAAGTGTGATGCGGCCAGGCAATTAAACTCCAGCTCACTCCAACCTGCTGCAGCACATTCATGGATCACCACAACCTAAATGAGGCAAAGCTGTGGAACATCCAAGCCATATTAAAGCCACAAAGGTTTTTTTTTGGTTTTTTGGGTTTTTTTGGTGGAAAATTTGAAACGTGTAACTTTATGAAACAGAAATATGTTACCACTCTTAAGGGTTTAATGAATGGCTGGAGCAGGTCTTTAATTATGGATACTGGATAGAGGTCCCACAGGTAACAGCAAAAAAAAAAACAACAAAAAAAAAACGCACTTACATGAATACATGCTTCTAGTTAAAGGTTATCACTGAAAGGAGAAGCTGACATCATAAAATCATCCACCTCCTCCTACCTGGACTGAACTCTGCACTCTCTGCACAACATCTGTATATACTGTTAGAATTTTACAACTGCTTATACTGTGTATATTTTTCTACTTTTATTTTTATTTTATACTTTTATTCTTTATAGTGTTATATGTCCACTGGTCCTGCACCAGAAAAATTTCTTGCTGCTGTGACAAATTAATTTCCCTACGGGGACTAATGAAGTCATCTCTATTTCTCTATCTTTCTATCTCTCTATCATTCAAAGCTACTTTCAATATACATAGAAAACAATACTAAAGATACTGTGTACTTAAAGGTGTTATTACCATTTGTCGCATTTTCTCCATCTCAAAGTCAGAATGATTTAATCACATTCTTTAGTGTCTAGACTCTCTGGAGATACTTCTTTACGATCACAACTATTGATTGGTCTGTTCTGCAGGCCATAAGAGGAACAACCTGAATTCCTAACGCTAAGTCTTGACACAAACATGATAAACTTGCACATCCAAAGATACAATTCACGCGATCCAGTCTGCTTTTCCACTGCGGAACAGGATACTGTGCTTAAAAGTCCGGCCTGGAGAAGCCTTACATTTAGGTGCAACTTTCATTCATTTATAGAATGGGAGACGTTGCTATCTGATAGTTTCTGTTTTGAAGCCCTTTCCCAAAGCTCTCATCTTTAAAACATCCCTACTCCGAGATACTTTAAGAGGGCAGCTGCCTCAGGCGCACTTCTAATAGCAGCAATATTCAGACTATAAATCCCTCACCAATACACCTCTCTACTAATCACAGCATATAGTTTCTTGTTGTGAGGCATCAGAGACTGAAATAAAACCAATTACTGTTTTTTTTCCTTCTGCTTTCTGTGGAGAGTGGATAAATTGTGGCTCTGTTGTTAACAAACTTGTTGAGCCTAACGGGTCTCATTCAGCTACACACACATGCAGACAAACACAGTGCCAGACAACACTCTTGACTATAAGTGCTCTCATTAGTGTGGATAAACATTGGCGTTGATAACGGTGTGCTCGTTAAAGCTAATAGACCTTCTTCTTGATCGATCTGTTAGCTTTGTTAGAGAGGACACTGAAACTGATGCTGGGCAAGCATGTATCGAGCAAGTATGCATGATGCTGTCCTGGCCGACACTGATAGGATAACCTGTAATATATTTTACATTTCATAACCTTCAAAACCAAATATAACATCAATAAAATTTTGCCAAATCAGACATGTTTATGTATTAAACACAAACAAAAGTGCATCCCTCAAATAACACAATCTAATAGAACAGATAACTTAAAACTTATAGGTCCGCAGCTAAAACAAAGTCAGTTAAAAAAAAAAAATAATTAATGAGGCTGGGACAGCTGTGTGACATTTCTGTTACTGTATGAATATGACTTTTTTTTTCTCAAATTTGGCTTTTTGAAACATAAAGTCACACATCCCCAATGAAATTACAGGCTTATAGAACTGGATTCCTATAGCTGCTCAAATTGTAGCTTAAACATTATAACAGTAGCAGGCATGTAATAGAACTCTTCTTTAGGTCCCTCTCGTGATAAGGAAAGTGGAAATCATGCTACTTTGAGGGCAAAAAGGGGGATCTGCAAATCTTTCAGATGGGAGACATTCAGATTGTTAAAATGTATGACCATCAGGCACAATTTTTGGCTCAGTACGGCCTCATGTTCTGCAAGCTGTATAGTGTGTTCTCAAACCGTTTTCCAAACCCTGTGCTGTATATGAACCAGAGAAGTCCTCTGCATGCAGGAAGGCTCTTTCCATGTGAAAGTCTTCACCCAGCCACTGAACAGTGATGCTAAACATACTCACTGGACTGACGTCTGAGGTCCGTACGACTGTGGTAAAGCTCATGTTGCCTACGTTGGTATCCATTACATAATGAATGTGTTTGGTAACCATATCGTACATAGCAGGGACAGGGGCGTCTGTGGCTCAGATGGTCGACAGGTCATCCTTGGAGTGTGTGTGAAGGGTTAAACGCTCCTGATGAGCAGATAGCGCCCTGCAAGGTAGTCCCTGCAGAGTTTGAATGTGTGTGTGCAAATAGGTGAATGCAAAAATAGTGTAAAAAGTGCTATGAATGGTCCAAATGACTAAAAAGCAATATACAAGTACAGGCCATTTCCATTTCCATCTTGCCTCGGTATGAGATGTTATACCTGGGCTGTGACTGTGCCAAGGACAAGGACCAGTTATGAAGTGCCATAAAGTCTGATTTTATGATTAATCAACTGTCTTTAGCCAACTTCTCTCAGTCTTCACATACCTTTTGAATATGCATTGGCCTCTTTCTGAATGAGTACCACACTTCGTACTGCTCTCTGTGCTCCTTCCGTACATTTTCTTTATGATAATTAGTTTTTAGTTGACTCATAAGATTCCTTGTGTTGAAACTCGATGACTTTTTCACTCCTCTTGGGACTTTTATACTTTATATTTTATAACATATTGCACATTGCAATCAAGCTGTTTTCTTGGTTAATACAAAGCAGCACAGCAGCTTCTTCTTCTGTGGCTTTAAAGCGCAGCTTCTGTCCACGTCAGACCAGTACACTACTATACTACACACTATAATCTTAAATTTTGTGCTTTATTTTGCCAAATATCTCAAAATCAAGGGAGGACTCAAAGAAAGTTAATGTATTTATTGCTTGTGAAGGAATTGGTTATAATTTGTAATAAGGCTAATTTCTCCCATAAGAATAAATGAACTCAGTTCTGTTGCTATTCTCCTGAAGGGGCTAGTGGGGTATCTTCATCTTCAACCTACCATTATATGCAAATATGTATCCATCGGCCGTAGAGGAATTTGAACCTGAACCAGTCAAGCAAGTCCGACATATTCCAGACAGTTGGGATGTTGAATGGAAAACATGGTTAGCCTGTGCAGCTGCTTTTTATAATACACAGGAAGTGTGCCATCAGTCCTGTTTTTTTCACTGGAAGCATGTTTCACATGCACATGTTACAATTCACCATTTTTCATGTGTTTGGGAAGGAATCCACCAAATAGAGTGATCAGATGTGAGACAGCTATTTACTCTTAGTTTTACATCGAACTTTGACTTGTTTAATCAAGAGTTAAACCACGGAAATAAATGTTTCACACTTTTTTGTCTCTCTGCGCATCAGGTTTGTTTTGTTGCTGTCTGCAAGAAACTCTTCCGTGCTTCCGTGTTGTGGTAGCTGCTTTAAGAAGTTTTTTATATTTCTCTTTGTAGGATATTTGAGCAGCTCTTTTATTAAGTAAATGTATAAACTTTATCAATGTTTCCAATGCATATCTGTCAAGATTGGGTATGTAATTTCACATTTTTGTGATAGCTACATCTAATATAATATCTATGGCAGATACGTGTGTCTATGTATAAATGTATCAGACTCATCTATCACTTATAGATCCTGTAATGACCTCTTGGGGTGCAAACTAAAAAATATATTGTGCCAGAGTAAAATTACTGAGGTTGACTACAAAATGCATCCAGTCCCATCCACTCCACTAAGCCACGGACCCTCCTGTGCCTTGCCAATTACAAAAAAAGAAGGCACAACAGGTGGTGCGATTCTTCCAAGCAACCCAAACTTGTATCAAAAATCATCCTTAATGCATAATCCTTGGTAACTACAAGTCAGTGTTCACCATGTTCCAGCTTGATTGTTCATCGTATTGGACTTTTGGCGCATTTAACAGTTTGGCTCGGTAACATTTTTTAAACATATTGAGGCTTACAGCTGCATCAGGTCTGGGTCTGGTAGACTGTATTGATTGATTATTACTGAGCGGAGCCACGGGGGAGAGGGGAGCAGGAGAGGGATAATAGATGAGGACAGTTCTATATATAATGATGAAAATGCAGGAAGGGGGCGGGGGGGGAGATACATGGAGGATGTGAAATGGGATGAGCAGAGGAGATGAGAGGGCGTCTTCACTGTTAACAAGAAGGCTAATCCCAAACATGGGACAGATTAAGTGCATGACACAAATTGTATGTTTATGAGACAGAGCTCTTACCGGGGCAACGAGAGCACAAACACACACACACACTTTTGTCCCAAAAATATTATGGGCTCCTAGCACTCCTAACACACACAGAATGTTACCCCGTATCAGGAGCAACATGACTTTTTACAGAACCAAAGCAGAAACGATGAGACATGACTGTGGTCGGTGGGATTAAATGAAAACAAAAAGAACAAAGTTGTGGCTACACACATACAGGCATAATTAAAGGCAATAATTCTCCCTCTGTGCAGAGTACAAAAATGTTTTTTAATATATCTTTATAAAATATTGAGTGTGTGTGTCTGAGAGAGAGAGAGACAGAGAGAGTGCAAGATTTCCCTGGGATTGTATATCTATAGTGCCATCTAGTGTCCCCTGGAAAAACTGCCAAATGCACTGATAATGCTGCTGTGATTACTGACAGTAGACTGTTCCTAAATTCAAGCTTTTCCACGCAAAAACAGAAGCTGACACGAATTAGATTTAACCCTGACTTCACAAGAAATTGTTACTACGCAAGAACACAACAGAGGCGACTAAGAGGGAATGCAATTGACTTCTGAAGTTTGGAACAGTACACATTATTGCTCTGCTCCTTTATCAAATCAAAGGAGCAGACTGGAGGAGCAAATATGTGGAGCAGAGGGATTCACAAATTCATAACATGATCATGCAACACGTTGTAAACCCATTAGGACAGTGTATTCTTTGGAAAGATGTCTAGCTTCAATAGAGAGCATGGAAAAGCCTCTGGTCTATGGCGTTTGGACATTAAACTGCCACATATTCCTCATCATTAAAATGTTTTCTCACAGTAGGAATGTTTCCATGAACCTACATTTAATAGCCATGCATGAAACACTTCCTGTGATTCTGCACTGAGCCAACATTGCATGCACCACACCACACACTGTGTATACTAAACAGGCCACCTATAGCAGTAGAAGAAAACACAGTGTCAGGACAGAGCAGCAGCTGTGGGCCACGGTCTGCTTTATTCTGGTAATAAGCTGTTGCTGTTGGGGCTGAAATTCAGTACAGTTTGCCTGGCAGAAGCCAAGTCCGGTATGAAATAGGCTTCTGCTTCAGGCCAGAGAATTGCATGTATGCGTGTATACAGTGGAGCCGCTGCTGAGGACATCGGGGGCTACCCCTGTCCCTTACTATCAGGGTCATCTATGCTCATCTGCTGCCATCCCCCATCTGTACTCTCCTCTAGGCTGCATCACTGTCCAGTGTCGACTCCACTCTACTTCAACGCTCCCTCCAGGATTTAAATGACTTGGATGGCTCGATTGTTTTGATTTAAATCAAATGCTTCTTTCACACGCAGTCTTTGACCTGCTCGGGATTTACTTTTTCTCTCACCTCTCACTTCCTTTAAGACATCACTAAGATCACTGGTCATCGAAGCGGCGCCTATTTGGCCTCAAATATAGACCTACAGAGCTACATGACATTAGCCTCATACATTTGGAGTGTCTGTGTTATCATTTTCTTTTTTTGTTTGAACCTTTAAATATTTCTCTTTTAGAGACACAAAGCTCTTCCTTACGCTGGCGTCTCTTCAATCACAAGCCAGAACCCATAAATAGGTCGCAGTGTTTCATTTTTAATCTCGAGTTAATAAAAAAAAAATCCTGTTCAATTCTTGGGCAGAATTTGTGTTTTTTTGCTGCAAGCTTCAAGCCATTTTATTGTTTTCCCTTTTCCCATTATGCAGTTTCCTTCATCTTAAAAAGAGATTTCAAAAATGTCATTAATTATTAGCATCTCCCTTGTCAGCAGACTTTACAGCGAGAGAGATGGGGAACAGGTCCGTATCTCTCGTGGGCTGGCACTGATTAGTAAACATCAAAACTCTACCCTAATTCAAGAATAAAAGTAATTCACCACACCAGGGAATGCTTCATTCTGTCTCTGCAAGACACAAAACTTGCTTCAAAAGGAAGCTGGCGAGGAAATGTGTTCAAAAACACTGTCTAAATATTACATCAATCATACGCTGATGGCAGCTGTGAAACACGGCAGTCAGGAGAAGCAAACACTGGTGGGAGAATCTGTTTTGGTCCATTCAGGTTGATTCACTTTGATGAGTACTGAAACTTCATACGCTGTTAAGTCTTTTGCAAAAATGAAGACCTTTTTTTCATCATTGTTTTTCTAAGAAAGACACACTGAAACTTCAAACTACAGCCAGTGATTCCACTCTGGGGGAACCTACAGCGCTCGTATCAGTGGTGTTGTCTCCCACAGGTCTCCTCTAAACAGAGAAACACTGATTAAAAAAAAAAAAAAAAAAAAGTATAAGTAAGTGATTTCACAGACTTTACTTGTTACAGGGTAGACTCACATACCCCCAAATAAACCACAGCATGCTGTTTTTACATGTGTGGATTTGTACAGATTCATACAGATGTAATATATTAGAATATTTTGTTACCATTTGCTGGACCCGGCATCCCCCCCTAACGTCCAGTGTCTCTGGTTAGCCAGGCTTAGCAGCTGCATTCTTTAGGTTCTACACATCAAAGTGGTATCCGACTTCTCAACAAATAAATGGTCAGAGGCAGGATGTCTTTGAAGACGATGAATCACACGTGAAGCATATACCAGTACTTTGGGGGCAGGTAGATCACGTATAGCCTCATGAAAAGCTATAAGGATCTAATTACAAAGCGGAGCGGAGCTGACAGTCTCCATTTGGAAAACCCGAACAAGATCTCTTTGGAAAGGCAAGAGAAACTCTGGCTCGATATGCTGTCTAGTCCTCTTTTAAATGCTGTCATTCAGAGGAGATTCCCTGTCCGGGAAGACTGATGACTTGATAGTAACCCTGTATAATGCACACATTTCCCTGGCTTTTAAGCTCTGAAGTCTTTTCTCTTTGTTTGAAAACTACTCCACGATGGGAGTTGGTTCGCCAGCAGCCAACAGGGCTGTGCAATGAAATGGTGTTCAAAATGCTGAAAATAAATCGCATTATTTTGGGCGCTAACAACGCTCAAAATCTAGTTGTTGATAGTTGATAGTTGCGGTGAAACACTCTTGTGTTTTAGACTCAACTGGGAAGATACTGTATAAAACATATGTTTGTATAGTCTGTCTTTTTCGTGCCTTTATCTGCTTCCTGTGGCTGACAGTGAACCCCTGACATGAGCAGTCAATAGGCGAAGGGTCACTGTTTTCCTAAGTTTTCCCATGTTCAGGAGGACAAACACATTTGTGTAGATTCAAACCTGCAAAATGCAATGAAATTTATAAATCTTTTTTGGCAAAACAAAACTTAGCATATGATTTAATAAATATCTTTAAGAGCGAAACATACTGTCCTAACTTTTTTATTTTTACAAGGGCATACAAAAGACCGATAGAGAGCTTCATCAGCACAACAAAATTAACCTAAAGCGCAGTGACAGCAAACCCCATGGGTTTATGGAAAACTATGGCTAATGTGTAAGTTCATAGAGTCAAACTTAAGTTGCTTGCACTGTGTGTTTTGGCCAATACAGGTGTTTCTGACACAATATAAAGACAGTAGAAATTCTAAACAATACACACAAAAGATCTTCACAATCAGCAGAATTGCAACAGGGGCGACTCAAGTGAAAAACCATCCCTCTATTCCAGACAAATATGTTCAAAAGTTGGAAGAAAAATGTTTTTCTGAGGTGAAGTTGAGACTTTGCACGTTGCCCACAGATAGCAAAAGCGCCATGGGTGCCAAAGTGCCTTTTTGCGTGTCAGGGAAGGCAAAGCTCTACGGAGACTGTATTATGGCCTTTTGTGTTTTCCATCACCTGTAGTGTGTTACACATCTTTTCATGCACGGACAAGCTTTGCAAATTTGACCCGCCCAACATTTATGGCAAAGGGAGCTCTTTATCCCAAAGCATTCCATGACTTTGTTACATCACCGTGTCACATTTTCCATAACACACGCCTCATGGCTAGTCTGCCTCGCCTTTGGACAGAGCTGTTGTTTGGCGAACCCCAACCAGGACTCTATAGAACCAATGTCTTTGCTGCAAGCTACAACTGTGTTAAGCTGCTCAGTAGCTTCTGGTAATCCATTGTTCGAAGGCAGCTGACCAAAAACAATAGAGCATTCCATCTGACCAATCAAAGTGAGGAGGTGGGCTTAATAGAGTGTTTTAGACGGAGGGTGAATCAGGCGCTCCTGCAATGGGAAATGTGGAAAAAGTAATGTTTTTTTAACATTAAGGCCTGCATGCATTTTGTACTATAAACCTAAAATACCAATATTTCTTGAAAATTAGGACAATATAGCCACTTTTAACAATACACGATTGACACCAAGCACCAGACACACAGTGTGTGTGCATCAAATGAGCAGAAATGTGCCAGATGCTACAGCAGCGTTTCATAAAAAGAAAATAATAATTTTATATTTGTGGGAATGTGTGCAGCCCACATAGATATCGACCATGTGGGCCGTGTGTGTGACTATCTCAAGGAAAAAAGCCTTTAGCCAGATCACTTGGGCCTCTCCAGTCAGACGTGAAAGCTGAAAGGGTGAGATAATGTGGTCACACTGGCAGCAGTGCTACGATAAAAGTTTAACACAAGGGCTCCACTTCATATCTCAACCCTTTCAAACACAATTATCATACCATGGATTTGTATTTCAGCACATATGAAAGACAGAAAAACACCCCGCCGCACTCAGGCTGGTGCATTTTTCTGATAACCGAATACACAAAGACACCGCAAGAAAGAAAACGTGTTTTATCGTCGATCACATCCTACGACTCAGCGGCAGAATGCCGGGGGTGACGATGAGGTAGTTGGGTGAGGGCTGCCTGCATTTTCCCAGGATGCTTAGGTTGCACAGTTTATGTGAGTTTGCTTTTGTTAGGCCTTCCTCTCTCGTCGGTTGAGCAATTTAACCATGGGAGCTGAAAAAGCCATGATGCAACAGTAAGAGTCTTTATGAGTGAAAAAGCTGGCGGCGGCGGCGGTGGCGGAAGGCCAGAGCACGAGGCCCGATTCCAGATCTCTGTCAAAGCTGGCTCACATGACTACAGCTGGCCTGACCAGACTTAGAGGATGTGCAGGGTCCAATAAATCCACCAGAGCCCCATTTTATAAAGCACTGACACGTTTAACTCACTGCTTTCAATCAGCGCTTGAAAGCTTTGAAAGAGTCATGACAGAAAAAATGTTTCTCACCTTCCTCAGTCTACATTATTTTTTGATCAAGAGGCCAACACTTTAATCCCAGGGTCTTGGGTGAGATTCTTAAAATAAAAGTGACAATCTGACTAGTAAAGCCTTTGAGTCATGTAGAGTTATATGGACTGGATCCAATGATCCTTACTGCTCAGCAATAAAGGGTTCTGCTCTATCAGGTTTATCTTGGCAGTCACTGTGCAAAGATGTCACATCAGGTTTTGGAGAGTGACTCATTAGCCCCGTCTTTCTAAAGTTCCATTTATGTCAGAAAGTCACTCAATGCCATATCAACTCCCTGTCGGGCCATATTTTACTGAGAATGTACTGAATACAGTGTGCTCAAAATAGTAATGAATTTAACATTATGATGACACAGCTGTATCAATCACCTTTACTAATCTTTAAATCTCAAATTGGCAGGGAACGTGGAATGTGGAACTACATTGAAGCTGCAATTAACAACTATCTTATTCACTGATTCATCTGCAGATTATTTTAATTTAAAGTAGTCGGAATCAACAAATGTTTAATAATTCTACCCAAAACAAGACTGAAACGATAATTAATTATCAAAATGGCTGTCGATGAATTTTCTTTCAATCCAATAACTGTTGCAGCTCTATTTGAGTGTAAAGAAGAGCATTTGGATAAAAGAAAAAAATATTCACTTTTGTGTTCCCCGGAGATCCAGAAGAGCTCCAGGTAAATGAGAATGACTGGTTGGTCAACTGTTCCAGCTCTGAACTGGCAGACGATGAGGTGAAGTAAGTTCACCGAAAATATCAATAAATATCCAACAAAAGGTGACCTTCTAATTTGTGGCTAATGTTAGTGGCAAATAGTTGCTTCTCCCCGTAAACCGGATAATTAACGTTCCAATCAAAAGAGCCGAGGACTCGTTTCAGATAATCCGAGTGGAGACTGGAGGCAGTGCATGTGTGGAGGACGAACAGGAGCTGCTAGGGACATGATTAAAAACTACAAAAGATTTAGATCATGTTTGTATGTGTGTGTGTGTGAGTGTGTCGCATGAGTGTGAATAAGGGAGAGAGAGAGAGAGAGAGAGAGGTACACAATAAGCAGGAAAGGCAGGGGGAGGAGCAGGAAGGGGAATTGAATATGCTTATGCCTGTAAGTGGAAATCCTTACATTGCAGTTTGGCAGCAGAGGTCATCGGCTCAGTGAAAGGTTAGGAGTAAATTATCTCAGTGAATTAAGTGAAGACGATCTCACGCCTGCTACCCCGCTGTGATAGAACAAGTGTTGACAGAGGACAAGCAGAGGTCACCGTCATCTTCGACTGGGCTCCCACTCAAACCTCTACAGCACAGAATCATCAGGTGCTGGTGTGTCATTGCATGGAAAGAGAAGAGAGGACTACGATGGGCCTATTTTTAAATAGCTTTAAATACACTCATCTTCATTTGCTCACTGTCGTAAGGTGAATTTAAAAGTAACATTTCAAGACTTGAACATATTTTCAGAATAGAGAATGCCATACAAAAATGTGATTTCACAAACAAATTCAATTTACACTGCGAGACAAGTTAAACCAAAGGCAGACATAGAAATGATTGAGTTTAATTTAAAAGTGTCATTGTTTAACCAATAAAAAAGGGTTAGGTGTTCTTCATAAAACTTATTACAGCTGCAGTCGGTTTAGATTCAAAATAGAGCTGTGCTCTGGCTCTGCCTCCAAGCCCCTGCCTACAGAGAATGCAGCCGTGCACAGGATCCTTCTAAATTTTTCTTTTCCACATGTTTGTCATCAACTGTCAGGTTATTTTGTTGGTGTCTTTGTGCTGTATTCCCACCAATGGGACATTGCCATTGCGTTTGTAACACTGTCCGCTCACTAGAGGTGACTCACACACCTTTGCTCTGATTGTTCTGTTTTTTGGGGGAGTTTATGGTTCTGTTCCATTTAGTGTGGCAGAGCTTTTTAAGTGATAGCACCTTGAGTTTATTTGACCTGCATGACAGAACCTCTTAATGAGTATAGCTGGGAACACCTGTTTATTCCATTGGCTGGCAAAGTAGCTGCTGTGGAAAAAAGGCCCATAAACTGACAGAGAAAAGAAGGGATGGCACACATTTAAAGACACATGAAGGGGCAGCTTAACAAGACACAGGTGACACTGACCAAGGTGGGACGGGCGATCAAGCTGCTAGAAAAAAGGCAGAACAAAGCCAGTAGGGAAGACTAAAAACTGAAAAACAAAACAGAAAATAAGTAGAAGCACAACTCAGTAGAGTGCATACCTCCACAAACCACCTGCAATTACACTAGAAGAAAAAGAGAAAAGGAAACTGAAATGCCACTGCTAGGGCTAACATCCAGGTACTTCCTAACACATTTACACTTAAAGAGCTTTGTCACATTCCTTTGGGAGTTCTGAGCAGTTTTTTGTGCACCGGAGTGTGTGTGGGTAGTGCAGGTGCCATGGGGCGTTAGCTTTCGTTTTCAGCGGTGTTTGGGGCAGATGGTTTGTGAAAAGTAACTAAGAAGAATGTCGGATATGACGTTGCGTTCCTGCTCTATGCTTTACCATATAAAACATAAAGATACTGGGGAGAAAATCAATTTATCGTTGTGATACTTCTACCAATTGATTTTTTTTTCCCACGCCCCTAATAAATAGTATGAATTTAAAGTCACTGTGGAACACTAATCTTAAATCTAAATTATTTCTTAAATGTCATTTTCAGAAAGTACATTTGGCCGCAAAACCTGAGCCTTTCACAGGGTTGAATTAAGTCTTTCATTGGAGACTTATGTAAAGCAGCAGTGCAATCATCAGGCACAAAAGCAGATGGAAATGAAACCTTTTCATGTCTTTCATACAGAGCTAAAAGTCAAATCGAATTTATAGTAAGAATGGCTTGGTTTCCCCCCATGGAAACACAATTTAGATAGGACTCGGCACTCAGGCAGCTCCCACAGAGCATCGCGGCACCAGGCAACATTTCACTTCTGCATAAGCTCTGACTTCTCTCTTCTAAATCTAGCACATGTCACCTCAGTCATGCAACCTGCCCCAGAAATACCACCTTTCACTGGTATACTGTCCTGCAGCAGTAAAACGGGAGTTTACATCATATCTGTCCGGGCTAAAACGAGTGGCAATTATATAATCAGGGATGTGATGAAAAGCCTAATTCTTTGTGAAAGTCAAACATTTGCATAGAGAAACAGCCATCTGTTCATTATGTATCACAGTTGAACCAGCGCATGTTCACGAGGGGGCTGCAGCCAACCCCAGCTGACACCAGTCCTGATCATTTGAATGACCACTTACTTTTGATTTGACAGGAAGTCAGCTAGCATTCCCTTATATGTGATGACACAAAGCAGATAGACCACCCATAAAGGTAATGTCTCGAATCATCATTATCCCCCAGCATGGAGATCTAAATCCCCCCCAGGGGGAGATAAACAATAAGCCAAAGACAAAGACAATATAAACGAAGAATGAGCCTAGTACCTCTGTAAAATTTCACACAGTAAAATCATTTTACAGTGTAAAAAGCTTCTACAGTGTAGGGTGAATATATTGAAAGAGATTGGACGTTTCACTCTATATTCACTTATATTCACCCACACAGACAAATGATATCTTGCTTTATGGCTGTTTGTGCTAAAGTAATTTGCTAATTCATCTGGAGCTAGTATGTTCTAGAACTGCAATCAATAGATCCATTAGCTAATCACCCTTTTTTTCTATGCAGATAGTTAGTTGCGGTCCTCGTATGCCATCCAGTGCGGTTTTTATTAATATATAGACATATATTTGCATTAGGCTAAATTTTGTAAAGTAACTTTTAAATGCAATATAAGAATAACTGCTCACACTGTAGCTTACTATGTATGTATGTATTTAGTTATACAGTACACATCAACTGCAGCTATAATTGTTGACCCGTTACCATTGGACAGACATTCATTTTTCAGTGTTCTTAGCTGCTCCCCACCTTTGAGGAGGGGAGCAGGGGATGTCTGTGTGTGTGTGTGTGTCAGAGGGTAAAATGCATGCACATGTGCGTGAAGGGCACGGAGGAGGCAGCAGTTTCCCAAAGGAGGAATTTATTTGAACAGAGCCTCCCATGCC
>KV751335.1:4790504-4814518 GCA_001698575.1 Mola mola
GTCTCTCTCTCTCTCTCTCTCTCTCTCTCTCTCTCTGCTGACGCGGTCCTCAAATGCTCCTCAAGGACACGTGGCCGACGTACGGGAGGACGGGGGACGAGGGACGGAGGACGGGGGACGAGGGACGGGAACAGCAGCTGGGATTCGTCACACTTCCCGCTCCTCCAGTCCAACGACCCGGAGCCGTGCGCACCCGGACTGGCCCTCAGCCCCGTGGACCTCAAGGTGTCGACAGACTACATGTCTCCGTGGAAGTTAAATTATTGAATCTGTTGGAAGTGATACAACTTATAGGTCTTCCTATTTGAGACTATTTGTATATTTGTATATATATTTGTTATATTATATTTATTTACCATTTATTATCAAACACATGAGTGTCACGTCATGGTTATATTTATTTATGTATCTATGTTCCTGAGTTGAAATGTTATTCTTTTATTTTATTGACTTGATGGTGAAGCACTTTGTGATATTTATCTGTGAAAGGTGCTATATAAATAAACGTTACTTATTCACTGCGCATTCTGCATCTATCATAAATATTTAACAGCAGTAACACTACCATCAACCAAATACTTTCAAAAGAACTTAAAATGCCTCACCCCTTAGATAGATGAATGCATTTAAACTTGTGGCAAAACTGGCCTTATTTTCTCTGTTTGTGGTCCAGTACAGATAATAAAGCTGATGTCATGTATTTTCAGAATTTTACCAACATGTATTTAGCAGTTTAACATTGTCTCGATACATTTTAATGTCGCTTTGTACAAATCACATTGGGAGTAGGCAGTTTTAGTAGCTAGAAGGAGCCATTTTAAGCTGTGCTTTGAGGAACATGTCTTATATGGTGTTAGTCCATATAATCTTCCACATCTTCGGGCTATTTGATGATGATTCAGCTGATCAGTTTCTGCACTTTGGTAGACGCTATTCCCTTCTTTCCACCCGTGTTTGTCTGTGTGCAGGATGTGGGTTAAATTGGGCTTACTAGACATATTTGGGGATGCAACTTCCTGTCACTGAGCAAGAACCAGCGTTTTCTAAGCGAATGGTGCACAAATCGTCTTCTGAAGAGCAATTTGAAACATCCCCTGTTCCTCCTCCAACAAGATAATTACACTACTGCCTTCTGCTTGTGAGGGGATGGGAGGACAATCTGAAGAAATGCTTAACAAATATAATGTGCACTAAGCTATTTTGCTAATTCTTATCCCTGTTGCTACACAGGAAATGACCACCGTTGTTTGGCAGTTAACTGCTGGTAATAACTAGTTTACCACCACTTCCACCATCACACCAGAAATTACATCATAAGCATTCCTACACAATCTGGCCTGAGAATAAAGTGGATAAAGGGAGCAACTGGAAGCTCATCTGAACAAATCTGCAGAGTACGATGCTGTAAAGTTTGCATGCTGAGCTAAATGTTGCTGCATGCAGAGCCAGCCAGACCACTGGCTTTCTCTCATTTTTAAACTTTCTGTGTTCTCAAACGCAGTATCGGCCTATCAGAATTCAAATGGCCACAGCGGCCTCCCTCTTCCATTTGGTGTCTTTGACAAAAATCAGATGGTAGCTCAGATGTTAAACGTCAGCACACAGAATCATGAAAACTTGACAGTCTTCAAAGATAAGAGGACGCATGTGAACACTCTTGAAGAGGGCTGAAATGTTTCTCGGTGAGCGTGGCATATTTCCAGAGGACATAATTCGACCAAAATCCCCGTGGAATCTTTGCGTCAAAGAAATGTTGGTTTAGAGCAGGGAAGAATACCAGTAGTACCACAGAGTGTTCCTTATTGGTGTGCGTTTGCATGCATGGGTTTGTTGATGCTGAAGAGCGTGTTGGCCGTTAGTTCTGGATATTTTCACCTTGTGATGTGCCAACACTGCGGTGGCACAGAGAGTTCAATGACTTGTGCAAGTAGACAAAACTCGAGCAATGCAAGAAAACGTCTTCATCTTTTTGACAGCTTGTCAAAAATGGATAATGGATTAAGAGCATCACCGAGCATGCTAGGTTAAGAGCATGCTCGGCACACAATCGTGCTGCAAATAGCAAAACGTGTTGCCAGGAGAGGTTGTGAATGCAAACATTCACAACCTAGCACACAATCGTGCTGCAAATAGCAAAACGTGTTGCCAGGAGACGGACTTGGGTGGATCATCCCATCATTAGTACAGTGACATGAAATAGTCACTTTAAGCAATTACATGAAATCAATTCGTAACACAAAACATTGGCAGCAAACATTCCTGTTGGTGTTTTCTGTATTCGCAGCATATTTAATGCATTGTGTGTATTTGCACCTTCCAGAAATGTGAGAGTCCCCGGGCCCCAAAGCGAGCTCCGAACACAACAAGTTGCTGTGAAATTGATGAATAATCACTCACAATTATACATTCACACCACGTTTCCACTCTGATATCAAATACCTAAGATGCAGGTTAAGCGTGATATAGCATTAATGTAAGATTTTTCACCCATCAGTAGACTGTGGTCATTTTTGAAGGTTGGCAAATGGAAAAAGAAGGTTAATGTCCAATCATTAACCTGCAGACAGGCTTCTGCCAATGAAAGTCTTGCACATTAAACGCATAAAAAAGAATTTCTGCTACATATTTGATTGTTGGTTTGTTTTCCCCCATCCAAAAAATTGGCTTGGATGTAATTCTACACCTTTGCCTCAGGCAAAGTATCTACAGTATCTACAATGGTAAACCCCATCTCATAGGCCACTGATTAGGTCTTCTACAGGTTGTCAGAATTAGTTTTGGGAGCCTGTCATTGGTGGATTGCAGAACAAAAGCAGAAATCCTCAGCCATGACCATTGATTGCTTATTTAGTTCATGATATGTGTCGTATACAGGAAAAAACCAAACAAACAAACATCTTATAGATGTTTCTCATCAGAGATGGTCTGTCTGTGGTGTAGTTCTAATCATCAACAAATGTTGAATTGGACGCCCTCGATTAGAAAGGAGCATTGATCGGACAGATAAATGTGCAAGTGTCACGTGAAGGTACATTTTTTCCCATCCTCTCTTCTCATGGAAGTATTCATGAAACAAAGTGATGAGCCTGAAGATGAAGACGAGAAGAGCTGTCTTATCCCGATGCGTAGGTGAGCTAATGTGGGTTTGCAGCTGAGAAACGAGAATTTGCTGCAGAAATCTGGCCCCCGAACAGCTCACGTGTGAACGTGACAGATGTTAAATAGTAGCAGAGCCGTGCAGTCGAACGAGTTGTCGTCCTAATTAGTTCCTCTGTGACGAGGTTCTCATTCAGCGGAGACGAGAACGGACGACTTAATGCTGGGGGGAGAAACTGGTTGGTGGTCTTTGTCTCTGTCTGTCACATGCAACTGCTACCATCCCACACATGCTGCCAGTCGCCATTTCGCTACCACACATCATTATTGATTGGATTTTGTCATTCTTTTATGCAATGAACGTGCCCTGCGAGCCTGCACGTTGCAGTGTTTCCCAACAAATGCTTTTTCAGTTCAGCCTTTTAGGGGATCAATCACCATTTGAACTGTTGAAGCAGACCCTCAGTGAAGGGACCCAGGCAGGGTAGCTTGACTGAATGAAGGCTGTGAGGGATATCCAGCAGTCTCCCTCTCAGCTTGTCCTGGGGGGACGACTAAAAGGGGGCAAATGGGTGCTGTGACTCATGCTGTGCAGGAAGATGATAAACTCTGCCCACAGTACTGAATAACAAAGGTGTCGGGATCTTTGCACTGGTGTGTGAAGACAAGCAAATCTTTCCTCAACAGCACATCATTGCTACCTGTTAGCGGGTTCCATCTCTGTCAAGACATAATGACAGATGCAGTAACCTTCCCTGACCTGATGCTGGCTTTGATGGTTGTCTGTTATCTAATTCTTTCCTAAATGACGAAGGACCTCATTCATAGAAAAGTGAGATAGTGGAGAAGTGCACTTTCAAATATAAACACTTTATATGTCTGATGTCACACCACTGACGTATAATGTTGCCCTACTTCGCTTAGCTGCATGATTGCATCCCAACAGGTATCAATAACATATTTACAGCAGTTAAAGACCTGCTTCAGCCATTGATTTATCCCTTAAAAACTCATTTCTGATTTGTAAAATTACACACTGTAGTTTTTTTTAGTATGGATATAATTCTACACCTCTGACTCATCTATGAACGTGAGGATCTATGGATGTGTTATTTGACAGGCATACTCTACCACCTCATCTTCCCACTTTCAAACTAGTCTACTATGTACTGCACAGTAGCAAGATCAAGTTCAACATTGGGGTATTTCAATCACACACATTTGGACGAGAAATGGATTCCCAGGAAGAAGAAGGAGAGTTGTCTGTACAAGATCGCCTACAAGTTGATGCATCAGAAGGTTGAGTTTTCTTTCTACAACAATAGGCCCCACCCCCGCTAGCCGTCAGGACGGAACGTTCCTTCCTTTTTTCTACAGTGCGCAGAAGACTTGCTCTGCTAGAATTAGATTTTTGGTACATAAAAACACCATATGGACACAAGGGTCAAAAAATAACAATTTATTCATTTTCTATTGGATACATAGGATATTTGTATTATTCTGGTGAATATGTTGCATATAGTATCTGAATATATTGTATCCATATACTGTATGTACTGTTTTTTTGTCTGCATTATATTTTCTTTCGCTTCTACTTGTACATTTATTGCGAGAGCATTCTGTTTACTTACATGTTTGCACACATCGTTTGAAAGCAGGACTTGTATGTGCACAACGTACGCTGGTAAGTTACCCTATTGTAAGAATATCACTTTTGGTGTAGAGACACTGATACTTTAGCAAGCTAATTAGGCTAACTGCTAGCAAAGAACAGTTCAACTCGGCTTCGCTCTTTGTCCCCATTCTTTCCTCCCGCTGCTCACTAGCTTGTGAAAGCCAACCCCAAATTCATTCTGGTTTTAGAATGACTTTTGTCCGCTAGGTAGCTTTAGCCTTGCTATGCTTGCGTTTTTTTTTTGTTTTTTTTTCCTCTATACTGTTTCCACTATTATCCTTACTTCTGATGTTGTGACATCAAAATACTGTGTTTAGTAATGAGAACAGATAAGAAGCAACTTCCACACAACTCTAGAGACTTAAACATGATGCTCATCATTTTAGTGCTTATTAATAGTTCATTGGAGAGGGGTAATTGAGGCTGGGTGGGGGAGCAATATTTAATGAGGCTGGATGCAGATGGGACAGTATGGTGTACTTAATTGACATTTTGCACTGAGTGACCCATTTTTGAAGTAGTAATGGTAAGTATGAAATCAATTTAAAGAGACAATATATGATCATAGCACGTTGTTCCATGATGCCGCGTGAACATATGCAGCGCACATTTTTAAACTGACGGTACAACCAATTCAGCATTTCTCTCAGTTGTATGAGGTTGTTGATATGCTTGTTTTTAAAATGAGGGTGGCTGTTTAGTAGCTTAAAGTTTCAAAAAGGAATGAAACAAAGACATGAAAATCTTGGAACCTCTCTGCGATCCTCTGTATGCCTGCAGGGTAAAGAGAAAATGTTATGCTCATTAGAAACTTCGAGGGACTGCATGAGGCTACATTATTAAAATATGTCACCAGCTGAATCTCTTATCTCAAGATATCCTAAATATTTTAGCATCTGATGTTTTAAAGCATTATTTTGTTGTAAATACTTTATAGCCCGCTAATAGTCTGGTCAGTCCTCTCATTCATTAAGCAGGCATGAAAACAAAATCCTGCAGGTGGTTTCAGGCTGAGTTTTTGGATTGCAGAGACTGTTTAGAGTCCTCATGAAAAACCCTGCAGAGGAGACTCTGGCTACATCCACACTAGTTCACTTTAAAATAAAAATAATCTCTGTCCAAACAATGTTTAAGCACAGATTCAGTCAATGTAAAGGTCTTAAAATGTCTGAAAAGACATATAATGTGACTGTTTATTAACAACTCTTTACCACTATTGTCCAGTCCATGCAGAAAATATCAATACAAATGATTTTTATATTTTACTTGGCCTAATGTTATTTACTTCCATGTTTACTTTTTTATGTAATACTGAAATCCATACCGCAACTTCACATTTGCCAGTATAACATACGTACACCTACACTATTTTAGCTGGGCTTCAAAATGCATGTGAATTGTACTTACTTTACAGTCAGAACACATGATTTTTTTTAAAATTTCCTATTGTATTAGCATTAGTACACTAGGTACTCACAGTTTCCTTTATGCCTGTTTAGGCAAAAGGAGCATAAAATGCCGAATTCACCTGCGCAACAACAGCAAGTGTAAATAAGATCGGCAATGCTCTTAATCCATTATCCATTTAATATTTGCCACTGAGGGCTGATGTCTTTGCTTTCTTCTGGAAAAATGTGAAGTGTGGTGAATGACACCTCGTGGCTGCTACGATCAAACCGAACAGCCAACAAAAGCATGCATTTCTGAAACTCTTATGTTTCAATAGTTTTCAGCTCAAACTGAGATGATGTGTCATGTTTAGGAGCTCTAAAACAGCAGGGTAGACACTCAGTGTAAAGGAAATAAAACATGAATTTACAGTGTGACTGTGACATTTGTAGTTGCTGAGGTAGATTCAGGATTCCTGGGTGTCGGTCGTATAGTTCACATTCATTGTCATGTTAACTTGTGCTGCTTGCCAGTGTTATACTACCCAGATTCATTTTGTTACGTAATAAGCAACACAATGTCTTTGGTTGTGCCATCTGAGTAATCAGCAGTTATTTCTAAAAATATTTTCCTGCTTGTTTTGTTGCCATTTTTCCCTGTGCTGCAGGGGTTTTGCTTTCACGGAGGCTCGTGTTGCCTGTGCCGACTTCACAGTTTGCTCTCTGATCATTAACGCAGGGAAAAAGCATGTGAAGCTGGCAGTCTAACTCTAACCGTTCCAACTCTGTGAATTGAATATTTATTCAAACCAATGTGCCACGCTGGTATTTGTTGGAACAGCGGAAAGAATAAGCAACACGTTCCCGGTGAGTTTTACTCAGAGTTGATGTTTATATCTGGTTTGAATAAGGTCTGTTTTATCAGCCCTCTGTGATGAAAGACAGGAACGTGAATTTCTGTGTTTGAGAATGATAACTTTCTTGTCCTTTTGTTGCTTATTAGTACTTACTAGAGTAGTGCTCACTGATCAAACACATCCCTGAGCTGATTTTTGGTAATAAGGCCTACTCTGACAGGTAACTTTCCTCAGTATAACACGTTGACTGGACTAACAACCATCGCTTCACTCCTGACCTGCTCTGGAGCAGTTCGTATTCAGTTCATCAACACGCTGCCTACGCTTCCCTCGGGAAATCGTGATTATCAGTCTTAGACCTCCTGTGGGGCTCCGTGCACAGATCGTGGGTGGTATACTCCTGTGTGGAAGACCCCCTCCTTTCACTCTCTTTTCCCTGTTTAGGCTATTGCAAGCAACTTCACAGCCATCATTGTGCTTTTCACTTGGATATCTTTCAACAGCAGAGAATGATGAAAGTACTGCAGCAGTTTAAAATATATACTGTGAGTACCTCTTTGAATGACTTGTTTCTTCCATCTCCGCTCAGCAGCTCCTGCTGGGCTGCTTTTGGTTTTGGATTATGTGTTTAAAGGAGAACTCTGGTATTTTTCAACCTGAGCCTGATATCCCAGAGGTTAAGGCTGCAAAATTGTGGGGGCTGGAGCCTATCTCAGCATCTTCGGGAGAAGGCGGGGTACAACCTGGACAAGTCTCCAGTTCATCGCAGGGATCACACATAGAGACACTCAACACTGGAATGCTTCAGATTAAAGATGTGTTTTGTAAAATTCCACAGAATTGGATAGACCTGCAACCCATATGAGTGAGGAAACGTTGTAACGACGAGTTAGCCTGACGAGTGATCATTCACTGCTCAAAGCACATAAGAAACAGCAATTATTCAGGTTATTTCAGAGCCGATCTGGGCCATTGAATTTGTGGGTGAAAATTCTAGCTCGAAAGGTAAATTTGCTACTGTGAAGCTTGTGGGTAAGTTTTGTTTTAATGTTCCTGAAACTAAGCCACTAGTCTAAAACTGTTTCCCTGTGTGCATGAAGTAACGCACGTTCTGTGCGTTGAGATTGTTTGGCGTGTTTATTACTGATGGAAGCTCCTATTCACAAAAGAAAATAGCGTTTTTTCTGAAAGGTGGATTTTTTGCAGTCGGATTGCCTGGAAAAAGTTACTTCGCTTCATTCCACCTGATGTGTCTGATAATAGTGCGGGCGGGAATTTGAATGAGCCTGACAAATTGGGCAGCTATAACGTGAGAAAGATAGCAGTTGTGCTCAGCAGGGGGCACCAAGCTGTGAAGCTGTGAACATCTTGGCATCTAAAGCGTCAGAAGGAGAGTAATCTGTTAACTTTTCTCACCATATCGAGTTAAGGAAGGGACGCCTCACATGTGAATATCATCAGAGTGAAAGCGATCGGCCCTCGAGCTCGCGGCTCGAAGAAGAGTTGGCAATTATTTTCTCTGATCTTGGAGGCAAACATGTAAAACTGAGATGATTTAAAGATTTTTTTATTCGTTCAGCACTGAAGGGAGGCATGAGCAGTAACAGCATATCAGTAAAGTCTTACAGTTAAAAGATGAAATGTCTCTGTCCGTCCACAACGACACAAGAGAAAACTTTGCCCATCTGCAGGCCTGAGGGGGTCCGTCACAGCAGAGTTGAACAGAAAATCTGAACATCTGCTCCTGGCTGCTCAGGAAGCGTCGGCAGATAAGGGAACCTGGAGAGGTCTGTGACTATCTCGGGGCCCTGCCTGCGGCACAGTCCCTGTTGGCAGCGGCCCACAAGGCAGCGTTGCCATCCTGAAAACTGAAATGGGAAGGATTGAATGGCTTTAAAGGCGTTGGCTCTTGCTGTGATGGACTCAGATAGGGCTGGAAATGCCAGGAAGCTGTGACAGACAAAAGGCTGCATGGTAATGTACAAAGTGAGAGACTGAGAGTGAGAGCTGGACGCAGTTAAGACAAACTGTTAGGAAGACGGTGATTTTCCTGATTAATTAAAGGCCTTTTCAGGTTAGCGTCTCTGTGGTTTCAACTCTGTACAATTTTAAAAAAGACTGATGGAAGAGATTCCATTACTGGCAGTCGCTCATTGTTTATGTTTAAATTTATGTGAAATCCAGCTTTACTGCTTTGACTCTACCATGAATATAAAATACTTTATCTGCACGGCGAAAATAGATGTCTGGCTCAGAGAAACATGATCCGTCATTCTCATAAATATCTGCAGCCGGTAGATGAAAGGAAATTGAGTAATTGTGAAATGACAATGATGCGTGTGTGGAAACGACTTAGCAGAACTTCTGACTGAGGTGTTGTTTTCAAACTCAGGAGAGAAGGGATGTCAGCCTCTGACATACAATGTGTCAGTTCTAATGCGGAAAAACAAGAGGCACAATGAAGCAAAAATCAAAGAGATGTCAGATCAATTTCAGCATAATGTATTTTGGATGGCGCACCTGCCAGTTCCTGCAGCCTGATCTGAAAAGCAAAGCATGTGTCACAGTGTGTTGCTGCATATCTCTGGTATCTACTTACTGTATGTGTCCCGCTGATTTTCTCTAAAACGACACTTTTGTGTCAGAAGGAACCAGAAATGCTTTTAGAATAGTGCCAAAAAATAAATAAATGCTATTTCAGACAAATGTCACATATATGTTGCCCATGATTTCCAGCAAAGCATGACGCTTGTAGGATATCAAAACCCCCCGATAGTGCTGGTATGGAGAAGGGGACTGACAGTGTGGTCTGAAGCGGTCACTGCTGCAGCAGGATGTTTTGGTCAGAGAGCCGGTTGTTAGTGGTTTGGATGTGCGACCACAGGCAGGAAGGTATAAAGTGAGAGCAAAATAACATGAACGGCCTGGCGGCTTGCCTCCTGCTCCTCTTTCCTACACTGTTCCCGCTTTGCAGACCCATGGGGTCGTTAATGATGCCTTCCAGAGGAGACGGTCTCTCACTGCACATTGTCATGGCTCCAGAACCGTTTCCCCGAACTGTCGTCACCCTGGAGGGGCTGCCTGCGGGATCAGCTGGTCTGGGGCACAGGACCAGAACAGAGAGAAATACAAAGGGAAGAGGGAAAAGGAAGTCTCTGTTTATCAGTGCTGGAGCAAGTTTTCAGGTCCTTTAGTTAAGTAAAAGTACTAATAGTAAAACTCGTGCACTGAAAATGTACTACAACGAATGATTTTTTTTTTACCTCCAGCGGGGATGTTTTTTAGTGGTTGGAGTTTGTTTATTAGGTAGCAGGATTATCAGAAAACATTCAACAAAACTTGGTGGAGGATGGTGATTGGGCGGAAGAAGAACCCGTTACATCTCTAAACGGGCAGATCCAGAACTCTGCCTTGGCAGAGTTCTGCTCTCGAAGCCGGAACCATGAAATGATTTTGCTTGAATTATAGATTATAAACACAATTGTACAAATAAAATCACAACTAAAAACTAAAATAAGAATGTTGAGACTTGAGAAGAAATTGTCTTTCCATTACTCACTTAATTAATGAACTCGTTTTAATCTAAAATAATAACATCAAATGTTATTAGCAAGACGAGACAAAGACAAGAACTACAAGTAGCCTACTTCTAAACTAAATGTACTTTGTTACGTTACCACCAGCTTCATCGTAAGAGTGATATTGTAATGCAAATAGCTGTGCAACTGCATGGGAGGCTTCTTTTCTCCTCAAACATTTGAAAGATCACGCGATCCAAAAGAACACAAAAGAAAAACGTTCATCTTTTGTAGATTTCAATTCAACGTAAATGAAGTGTGACTTTGGTCGCACTTGAGATCCAGCAATTTACTGGCAGAGAGAATGAAAGAGAAAAAAAGGGAAAAAGGAAGAAATAAGCTGCAAGGTTGAATGTGATGGCAATGAGAGGGGCTGCACAGAAATGCCACCAGCAGCCTACAGAAGGAGATCACGCTGCGCTGCTGGACGGACATCAAAGGCAACGGCCTCACATAGCTTCTCTGACGTGTTGGGTGAGCCAGCACTACTCAGAAACCCACATAAAACACGTGCCTGCATCCAAACACGCACGCACTTCCTCATCTGCCCTCTGCATTACCTGTTATTGTCATGCACTTTATTTGCTTCCGGACATAATCGACGCAGCGCCCAGACACAGTATCGCGGTTAGGAATTTGTCACGGATGTCTTGACCTTTGAACGCGAGGTCACCCTATCCCGCTGGCCCCCACACAGCCTCGCGTGATGTGGCATCTGTGGGAAATGTACACCGGCGGGTTTTGTTGCTAAAGTTAGCACGATGGAAGTTGAGCCGTGCAGACAGAGAGATGAGAGGTGAAGTTGTTTTCATGCCGTTACAGTCCCGGCTTTTTCTACTCTGGGACTTTAGGAGTTGTGCGTTTAAACCAAAACACATTTTCTATTTTTTCTATTTTTTCTTGAGGGATGAAAAACAAAGTGGACAACATTTTCAGCCTGCAATATGAAATCAGATGTCCTGAAAGAATTTTTTAGAAACAATACTCTACATGAAGTCTTCAGTCCATTTAAATCCAAGTTTCATCCCAGAGTGGTGAATCATTTGTTTGTGACGCACGTCAGCATGCATAACATACTCTACGCACTGAACTACTGGTACGTCTGCAAGGAAATAACCAGCACCGATGGATAAATATACATTAAAAATGTATATGAAAAAATTCATGAGGCACTAAATGAATGAAACCAGAGATTGTGTCAAGACAAGTCTTCCCTGTCACAGTAGTTTTCACTTACTGTATTATGAATTGAAGTAAATGATTTGATTAGAGAAGGTGGTCATGTATGTTTTCAGTACACTGAGACGGGACGGCCGGACTGGTGTTTGGTGTTTCAGTACATGCGTCTCAGCCTGATTTTGACTAATGTGACCAATATATGTGTTTAAGTGTGTGAACATTTCTTGAAGAACAGCATAGAAAATGTAATAATGCAGTACATAAAAATGCGAGTAATGTATTTTCTGTGGAATGAAATATTACTAAATATTTCCTTTAAGACGGCCCATTTTATGGTCTTTTATCTTCTGGACTAAACAAGGTATTTTTTCCTGCAGAAACACAGACTCATTCTGAATGGGCGACAGTATAAAAACAAATCAAGATAAACGTTCCCCCAATACTGTTTTAATTGACATTTCATGCACTTGCGTGTGGACTTAATAAACACGAGGAAGATGAAAGGTGAAAATAATCACAAAATTCAGTGCAAAGGCACATAGACAATCCTTCAAAATAAAACACTTAAAAACAACAACAACAAGTGCAAAAGCGGGACAGACCTTACTCAACACAGTGCTATCAAATTAACGTCCTGCTCTGTGAATGAGCTGAGAATCGACTGGAAACAGATAAGCATGTGAGCAAAATCCAAATGTGAGGCAATTCCTCTGTGAAGATTCCTGTGCAGTGTGACTGTGCAAGTGGGTGGACTTCAGACCGCCTGCTGTTGCCTGTTGCGTTTGGCGTGATGGTGTTTGTCCAAAAAAAGATAAAGACCTCTCAGCGGAACAACCAAAGGGGTTTAATTAACACGGAGTGACGGCCCCAGCAGCGTCATTGTGCTCTGCGGTTATTTAATCACACGCAGCACAGTGCAGAGGGCTGTGTTTGAGTCACGGCTGAGGGGATTAACACGCAGCAGAGTATTTTCAGGAAAATGCAAACCTAAGACACCCAGCATCATAGTTTAACGTAAATAACCTATCCAGGGTCTGCTGGCGTGTTCCCCCGCCAACCTGCCACTGACTTTAACTAACCAAGAAGAGGTGGATTTTAAGGTTGGAAAGGGCCCAATCAGTGATGATCATGATGGCGAACAGTGAGCGAGCCTCCGATAAGGCTGGTCAATCAGCCACAGTGCTGCCATTTTTACTCTCAAACAGTGAATCTGGTGACCAACGTTTAGTTAAATCCCCATCTTGGATATTGTCTTGAGAGTGAAAATCATTATTCAGCCATCATGAAAACTTAATTCTGAGCCTATAATAACGGTTTGACGTTGTTAGCTTCCTTAAATTCCCTTCCTGTGGACGAAATATTAAGATGTGTCCTCTAAGATGCTCTGCATTGGAGAAAACATGGTGGAATGCCCTCAGAGGTCCCGGTTTTTTTGTTTTGCCTCTGCCTGAGTACACTGTTTAATAAGCTTAAGCTGCAGATGATAAAAATATTCAAATGCATTCTCTCTCTATATATTTTTATTTGTTTGTTTTTTCCTCTATCTGCTGCCATTGACATGTCCAGCGTGTCCTGAACACCTTACCCGGGATTTGGACCTGAACACACTGACCCCTGCACAATTAGCCAAGTTCAGAACGAGAGAGATCTTTCATCGCGTGCATTTGGCCGCGGCTGTTTCATTCGTTTCGCCTCCATTAAAGATAATCCATACTTCATCGATTGCCTGCTGGCGCCGTTGGCACAGCCGGGTCATTGTTTGAGAATGTGATATGAATGTGGGTAAACCATTATCACATTAATTGAAGGCCCCGATTTCATTTTCAGAGAGACTTAGAGGCGACACCATTATGTTTTGCTACTTTATTTCGTCCCACCTATGCTCAGAATATTTCTGACTTCCTCTTAAGTTTCTGAACCAAAGTTAAGCGTTGGAAGCAACGTGCCCTCTTCGGGCTTCATTCAGGCTGAATAACAGAGCTTAACGTTGTGGCTGCAAATTCAGGCTGCAACGCCAATTAAATTACTACAGAAGGAAAAAAAAAAGGGTGACAAGTTTTGAAAAAAACATTGAGAATTTGTGAAATTCGAATATGTGCTGCTGGTAATCACCGATTCGTTTGAACTTCATATGAGCTGCAGACAGCTGAAGTGGGGAGATCAAGCATATAAATCAGAGTAACACCACTTCACACACTGACTGCAGGAGCAAGTGATTCAAACACGGCAACAGTGAAATACATTTTATTTTCCCCTTTTTCTCTGGGCCAGAATTATAACTAGGTTCCCGTTCCGTTTGGCTTCTTGAATTCCACATTTCGTCATGTGTTGTGCGTGCTCAGGTGTAAATATATTTTTGTGAAGCTCCACACTTTCACATTCACTGTTCAGAGTCTTCAGTTGGTCAGTTATCGTGTCCTGTCTTCCTCAGTGAGAAACTCCAGCACATATTTGGTCTAAATGGTCCAAAACTGAGCTCAGATGTGTCTGTCGCTTGAGTAGAGAGGCTTTTTTTTTTTTTTTTTTTTTTTTTTTTTTAAAGTGAAAAATCATCATGAAAGGGTGTGCAGACTTTAGGTTTAATAAAAGGGAAGCGGCAGATGAAGCTCAACAATATCTGCTTGGACAATTCCTCCGAATTTCTGTGAAAACTTCACACTTTCCCTAAAAGTTTCAGCGCTGAGGACAAATGGTAGGTAAGTGTGTGAGTGAAGTGAAGGGAGCAATCACACTCACACTGAGTCAATTCAAGTTTCCTTAGCCGGGAGGACAGGCCGAGGCAGAACGGCAAGATACGCGGAAGAAAAACAGCAAAGAAGTGACAGTAGAAATGAAGCTGACTGGCTGGAGAGATGGTACGGGGAAAGAACTGGAGCCTTGACGGTTAAGACTTCTGTTTCCTGACAACGGTAATTACCTCCCTGCTTAACTCTCGGCCTGAATCTTCTTCACAGCCATCTAATGCTCACCGTCCCTATGATGAGAGATCCCCCGTAAAGAGTCTCTGCTTTACTGTTTCCACAATCCAAGTCTAACCATTGGGCAAAGTTCTTAAAGATGACTGGACAGAAAAAAATTAATCCTCAGAGAGTGAGAGAGAGAGAGAGAGAGAGAGAGAGAGGCTTAGGATTATGTTCTGTATCTCGCCAACCAATGGGAGGATTTGAGCCTGACAGGCCGTGATGCCTGGGCCAATCAGGGCCTGCGGCAGAGGATCAGAGACAGTGGCCGTGAGGAAATGATGCGCCGTGATGGCCATGGAGTGGCTCTTTACTGATGTAAATGTCCTAAAGAGCTTATGTCATTTTGACTGTCTCATTATAAAATGGTGGATGTGTTTTGTTTTATTGGAACGCCAAGGGAAAAGTTTGACGTAGATGTTCACACGGTTTGACTGGCAGTTTTCAAAGGTCTTGCTATAAATCTTGATAAAATATTCAAATCACATTGAGAATATAACAACAGATGTCAATCCCGTAAATATGTTTCTTTTTTATACTCTCAAGCCCTTTGTTTCCCTTTAAAAATTCTCACTTTGCATCTTTGCCAACCATCGCAAATGTTGATATTGTTTGAGCACGTGGCCACAAACCACTGCCCGCCACCGCAAACATGCAGGCGAAAAGCTGAGATATGTTTCACATTCATGGAAACAGCTGTGCAATAAAACTGCAGCACGTCAACAAAGACTTACTCCCACACCAACACATAAATACATCAGCATATGTTACAAACCATACAAAGGGACGGCACCCTTCCACTCAACACCACACAGATCCTACTGAGAGGCCTTCTCTAAGACTGTGGCCATGTGGGTGTGTGAGTTACAGTCTTCTGTTTGCCATCACTGCCCCCTAGTGGCAGCTTGTTGTGCTACTCAAACAAGGGCCACAATATAAACTGTTCTGTTTGCTGCATGTTGCTTTGTACTAATGTTTATGTGTAAACTGTGGGACTGCACTAACACACCCACTAACACGCACATTCTGTATTCTTCTGCCAGCAATATAGTCCACCAGCAGCTTAGTTTTTATAGCAAGGCGCAAATGACCAGACATATTTATTTCACAGCCTTCTTTCTAAGAAACACAAACGTGAATCATGTACACAAAATTAAAATCACACGATTTTCTGAAACAAAGTCACTTCGACTGGCAAAAGTCGCTGTGGTGTGCACTCAGCACACCTTGAACTCTCTTGAAGTTTTTTTTAATCTTCTGGTATATTAAGTATATTTAGTTTTCTTGGCCTTCCACTTCTTTTGTGTATTAAACCTCCTGTTAAAATCTTTCAGCATTCTTCAGCTTGAACACCACATCTTGAGTGTCCCCTTTGTTTGTTGATTTCCTTCTGAGTGGCCTCACTGTTGTGAAATCATGAATTAATACCAACGGGAGCTCACACTAAATACTTAATTCCTTAATACGTAATTCCTGTGTGCTCTGGTTGCATTCCAAAAAATGGATGATTAATAAATAAATATGGTCATTGCAACATTACAACAAAGCTGGCAGTGGCTTTTGCACAATATGTTCTGTGTATTTGTACCAGTATCTTTATAACCTCTCAGGCAGACACAAGCCAATTCACTTGTAGTTGCATAAGTAGGGCAGCAACATGCATCTGTGCAGAATAATAAACATCGAAAGTGATAATGGCCAGATTTCTATCAGTCTTCCAAGCTGTGCTCAATGGTTTTATTCCATATTATATAGCTTCAATAACCTCACGCCGAGTACGGCTATAGTTAGAATCAGGCTAGCAAAATTGAGTGATAAGATAACACAAATGCAAACAAGTCAAAGTTCACTTCAAACATAGTTTGAGGATACTCTGTTCTGTACATTTAGACACAATTGGACTCTTATCTGCTATTAGGCCACTGGGTCACCTATAAAATGTGCAGCAAAGCACACCTTTAATAATCTCTATGCATAACTGGAGTACATCTGTAAAAAATAGAATATTGTGGACATTTTCATCTCTTTTGTAATTTAAACCAAAAAGGCAAATTTTCTCCTAATCTATGTTCATTTAAGTGAAATAGTTCAACTCTTTTTTTGTAGCCATGCTGAGTAATTGTTGTATCTGCTCTAAATTTATATATATACTGTATGTTTATATATACATTTATGCGATACCCAAAAGAAGACAGCTGTATTTTCATTTTAATTTTAAAACTGAATTCAATTTTCAATATTTTTTTGTGCAGTCTTCATTGTGTGTGTGCAACAGCAAGGTCAAAGAAGCTGAAGCTTTATATCTTTTCCTAAATAAGTGTTTTTTCTTGCAGCATAACAGTTAAAATTGCATATGCTATCTTGTTCTATGAATAATTCACGCGGCCTATATTCACTGCAAAGCACGGCCTCCTGCCTCCGGCCCCCAGACATCCACATCCGGCCCTGCTCAGATGATTATGGATTATACAGTTACAGTGAAATATTGAACATTTTCGAGTTATCTTTTATTCATTTATTGAGCTGTCGCTCATATTTTAAGTGTATTTATCATGGTAAATACACTGCTGGTAAATCCGGAACCGTGGTGATTTTTCATAGTTTCAATGTAGTGGTGGTCCATAAACACATCAAGAAGGTTGCTGATGTCTATCTGACCACTGGGCCAAGCAGCAGCAGGCGTGTGAAACAGAAGCTTGGATAGGTTTGAGGAGAGAGAATTATTTTATGTCATTTCTAACCAGAGAGTTTGTGAATGGAGTTGTCAAAAGGCGAGTTATCGGGACGAAACTCCAGCGGCGATTTGTCCCAGTTAAGAGGCTCGGTGGTGAGTTGGCTACCTGAAGCCAACTGGCTGGACTTAATCAGCATCGGTCCATGATAAACGATGATGCATCATTTTTAGCCAGTTGTTCTCTGCAAGCTAAACTCTCATATGTTTTTTGTTTTCTCTTGCCTGGTGCTAATCCTCTTACATGTGAGCAGCCTTAGTTCAGGGAGAGCAATACCTTCGCCATCCTGGTATAAAAATATATACTGTGACCACATCGAGTGAAAATGTGCTCTTAAATTATATTTCAAGCATCACAAATGTAGGGATAGGATCAGGTATTAGGCTGCTGTCAGATACGGCTTCTGCTTGAATTGCCATCCTAAGATTTCAGTGGCCCCATTTGGCCACCCTTGTGAAAAATTGTGCGGTTTCACTGGCCTCAAGACGTTTTCAGCTGTTTTTTAGCATATCACAGCTTCTTTAATGGTCTTTCTGTCAGTAACAGAATGACGGGATTAATTCACACAGCCACGCTGAGGTTATGCCTCACAATGAATATATATGTCAGTGTTTTCTTTGCATATCTTCAAATAAACGACTGCATGTCTGCCAGTTCAATCAAACATTTATGATCATCGTCAGTCACGTTCACGATTAAATCAGCTTCGCACCTTACCACATTTATACTTCATTGTCATTTGTTACACTCGGGTAAACGATAAATCCCGGATTTTTGTGAAAGTTCTTTGTGGTGGTGTAAAAGAGAAATACGCTATTTGCCAGGCGTCTGTAATGTACTGATGTCTGCTGCCCTGTGTCAGTATACTTGTTTGGTCTGGTAGCTCCACCCCGAACCCAGGATCCACCTGCGGGTTCTTCTTGCGCGCTGTTCTTGCAGGGCTACAGTAGCTTCCGTCCCCTCCTCAGCAGAGGAGCTAAAAGCATCCTCAGCCTCCGGAGGGGAAGGTTCGATGACGCCATGTTGAGTTGCGAAGTGACTGACTGACATTTTGGCCTTTACCCTCTTGGGTCGACATTTCATTTTCAACTTTGTCTTTATCTCATTTTACAGGGTCAACCTCAGCGTGTCCTCGTCTTCGTGTGAGCTTGGATAGGTCACGGCCTCGATGGGGGACACGAGAGGAGCAGTCACTGGTCGAACCAAACAAGAGCACATATAGTCTGTGCTTCTTAACAATGGAAGTAATCAATTTCAGGATTTTCTGAATTGACAGTGAATTGGGATTTGTTTTCTTTATCCGGTCAAGGCCCTTTTGGTTCAGTTTCCTTATATTAAAGGGGCATTTTAATGATTAACAATTGTTTTTTTACATTGAAAGAAATGTGGGATTGACCGTGAACTTAATAGATTTTATTTTCGTATTTGTTTGTGGTTGGTAACACTGTTTGGGGTTCTCCCCAATCCACTACAATGTATTCTGAGAGACTGAACCACTGGGATCCCAGAAAGTAGGACACAACAACCAACCCTTCCCCCCCAAAACCGGTTAAAAACGAGAAGGTAATGAGCCTCCGGGTCCATCATTGATACCTTTCACCGAACCCTGAGCTGGAAGGAACTTTTAAATCCAACTGTGTAACACTTCAAACCCATCTCCTCCCATTTTTTTGCTTAACTGATAGCAAACTCCCCACAAAGAATCATCAGAGTGTCGTCCGCAAATGGTCCATCAGATTTTTGATATATCGAAAGATTTTACCTGTTTTAATGTCTTCAGTTCATTAAAAGCACAGCGTGATAAATTATTATGTAAACAGAAAAAGAGTATTTTAAACTCAATATATATGAACCACTGCAGTAAAAGGCAATAAGAGCATCTTTAAACGCCAGTTTTTCAAATGTGGAGAAGTCTCTGTAAAATAAATCAAAGGCATTTCTTTGTTGTTTAGACGCGCGCAAAGTCTGAATTAAGTTTTACTGTGAGTTAGTGTGAAGCCAGCAAGTTTCTCACTTTGCAGGCTCGTACAGTAGTTCAGTGCGATCAGGACTTGCCCTCCGCCTCTGAGATTCAGTTTAAGTCTCATCTTATTCACTGAACATCCTAAACTTGCTGAAGCGTTGTGCTCAGCTCCCCTGCAGGTTTGCCTGCTCCAACGACAAACCACACTCAGATGATGACTCATTTTCAGAATTAGAGACACGACTTTAATGATAATTCTGATCCAGAGAGTTCTCCTGATGTATTTTTCATTTCTAACAATCCTTTTCCTTTTTATCATCTTCCTCCTCAGAATAGCCAGTGCCAACTCTCTGCTGTGCATCGTGTCATTTTGTCTTGACGTTTGAAAGACGACTTTTCCAATGCCAGGAAAGTCTCACACAAAGCGTCGAAGTCTGGACTGCTCTTTCAATGTTTTTCAGTCGCGAACAGAAAAAAAATTACAGCAAAGAATGTGGAAAAGCCCATGATATTCAGCTATAATTACAGGGATAACCACAAATCCGATTTGTTTTGACTCTCTGTGATGACACACTTACTAACTGGCAGCCGATGAACCGAAAGCAATAAACAAGCCATCTGTAATTGCACTTCTCGTAAGTTACTGGCCACTGTGAAACAAAACAAATGTATTATTGTACCACTGCAGCATTCGGTTGGTGACACTTCACCTGTGACCTCGCGGAGACGTTGTGGAGACGATGCCCGAATGTTCGTCAAGGAAGTGCAAAATTACTTCAACACCGCGTATATTTACAGCTAAAAACATGACATGCGAGTCTCATATACCAAACAGCTTTTGGTACAATGTTGTTTTGTTGATTATAACGCTTTATTTTAATGTTTGGATTATTATAGGAACCCACCGTAGCAATTTCGAGAATCCATTTTTGAATGTGTAGGTAAAGGGAAGATACAGCAAAGTGCCTCATTGTTATTTAGGGATACGATCTGATGCTGTTTTATGTTTATACCAACATAGCTGTACCTACTTCAGTAAGAAGGTACCAGAGACTTCACATATAGTCATTTCAAGTTATTGTGAAAAGCAATTTATAACTCCATACTGCTGCCATTTATTTCTTCTTTTTTTGCTAAGGATTTTAATTTGCTTGTGCAAAGAAATAATTGTTATTATGGCGTCAGCAACACATGCACCTTATCGCTTATTTGCCTACTGACCGCACATGAAATGTGCTTGTGGCCTAAAAGAACTTATCAGTGGTATTTGAACAGATTTTCGGAATGTGCTGCTGATAGCAGCACCTTTCTACTACCCTAGTTTCACTGACCTACTTCAGGAAGCAGTGGGAGCCTTCAGAGTGATTCTCCCCCAAAATGAATCATTTATATCGACTATTCACATCATTTAGGTCAGCTTGTATTTTTAGAGACAAAAATGACAAAATGAGAGAGAAAATTGAAACCAGTAGATTATAACACGTTGGCAAACCTGCCAAAATCAGTTTTTATGTTTTAAAAGACTTATTGGTATGTATTTTAAGTCTTGTTCCTGCCTTATCAAATGCTCATATTTGGTTTAGTTGCCAACTCTTGACCCAAAGTGAACTGGGAAACCCATGATGTCTGTATTTGAACAAACTCAGATACATATTACAGCTTTTTAAGTTGAAAATGAAAATTCCACTTGAAATGTCACAGTGTTGTGGTGAAAACATTGACTTTAGTGGTTAAGACAAAGATCACATAAAATGTGCTATATAAATAAAGTTAATATTATAGACGTTTATAAAAATAATCCCAACCCATATGCAGATTTAAAGCCCAGTTTGCCAAACTGAAGCCAGCTGTGTTACCTGGTAAGATACACTAAGAGTTACCAAGAAGTAGGGAGAGGTAATTTGGCTGCAATTGTGTGACAGTGTTGAAACTATAAATACATACAAATGACAGTTACTAATCGGCTGGGTTCAAAATACAACCGCCCTTTCAACCATAGTGCTCATGTAGAGCAATTGATAATTAATGAGTTAAAATCAGGAGTCCCCTTTGTCTGAGACCGAGTAACAACGCTTTAGATTCCGAGACGAGACATACCTCCAGTACCGCAGCACTGATGCCACAGGGCTCAAATTATTCGTCTTCTTTTAATTGACCATTTTTCTTTTTGACATATGTACATGAAATCCCAGGTAAACACAGGTGGAGCCACACCTAACTAAGGCTCTGTTCCATTTCGTCAGGCAGAGCCAGCATGCAGGACCTGCTAGACCTGTGAGCGAAACCCAGCCTTTATTAGTATCATAGCAAACGCCTTGCTTTACGCTGCCATTTCTTGCCCAAATGGGTGCTGGGAGAAGACAGGGAGAGAGGTCTATTCGTTGAAACATATCACGCGATTTTGCAGCTCTGGCCAAACCCCAATTATTGAGGTCAAAAACACATAATGGACTGTGACATTGCTGATCGAATGTGGCCATAAATGAGCTTTTTTCATCTTGTGGGATTGCAAGTAGAAGTTCTTATCCCAGTCCAGAAATCTGCGCTACGCCTCTGCTGGTTATAAACAGTGACTGTGCCCCAGGCCCGCTCTGTTCTGTGACCTCAGTATGTTTGATGCCATGGAGTTCATATTGACTGCTTCTGGAGTGCAGAGCCAGTCAGACGAGATATGAGGTTTCGCAGGGCAATCGGCTCCTTCTGCTGCCATTTGAGGTTGCGATGTTGGGAGGAGAGGCTCAGTGCAGATATACAATGCAGCAGGGGCAGAGAGGTGGCTGGACAAGGTTTTTCATTGTGTCAGCTGAAGTCATGGCTGTTGCCCACTGCAGCTGTAATTGCAGCTTTTTAGAGCCGATTGATGCAGGAATTCAATAGCTCAGTTGTGTCTTTAAATACTTTGACAGCGGACATTTCGTTTTCCTCACGCACTTCAGAAAGAGCTTTAACTTCAGATAGCCTAAAGTGAACTTGGAACAACGTCAAGTTTCATCATTTACAAACTAGTTCAGCTTGTATTCAGAGTGTACAATGTGCATTCCACGGATGGGTAATGAAGATAAGAAGCGTTTCTGTGGAAAAACAGTTGGAGGAATGTGTTTTTCTTTATCAGAATTTGTTGGGCTTTAACACGATAACAAAAGGTGACTGTTCCGCATGACTTCTTGATCGATGACTATGCTGACATTTCCCCACTAGAGGGCAGCCTTTACCCGATTCAGTCCTCTAGCTCATCCTCTCCACAAACAGAACTGCAGCAGTTCCACCGCCCAAGGACATCATTACACACTCAATAAAGCAATAGTCAGTCATTTTCTCTGCTTAATTGATCCCACTGCTACCCAACAATGCGTGTTGTGACATTTTTTAGTGCAATAGCGGTAACAGCGTGCTCCAGTGTAAGACCTGTTATTTGCAATTATGCTGTTGGTTGTGTTCTTGGATGACCGGCCATCTGCAGGCAGCATGCAGTGCAGCTTGTTGGTCACCGGCTTAGGTCAGGGGCTCAGCGGTGCGTTTCTGCTGGAGCCGTCTGTATGGCTGTAATGCCGTATACGGCAGTGCTTGTGAAACACTTGTCCGAAGGACAAGAACACAGGACGCTCTTACACAATCCAAAACTGTTTGGGAACAGATATGGAAATTGACAAGATCATAACTAAACATATGGCAGGCCTGATAAGAGGATGTTTATGTGCAAGTTCAGCACGCACACTCTCTCTTGCTCGCTGTCTCTTTCTCTCTCTCTCTCTCACACACACACACACACACACACATAATACAAATATATCTGATTATTAATTCACAGTTTTACTTCAAATATTGTGCATTAAATAAGGATCTCTCTCTCGTGATTACACCCATCAACATGTCTGCACCCTCCCACTTAGATAATTTTGCAGGGGGCTGTCTCAGGGCCAACTTATTCATCCACTTGCATTCACAAGGATTCTATTAATTTCAGGTTTTACTAATCTGAAATGCACCTTATAATGTGAGGCTGGATATGCACAGAGCCCCCCCCCGCTTGCTGTAAGGTTGGTAGTGCTAACCAGAAATGTAATTATCAAAAAGAGAATGCTTTATAAATGTGAATGAGACTCATTCAAAGTACATTCCTGATTAAAGAGTTCTTGCATGTTGCAATGACGTGTGTAAAAAGCAATTCAGCATGCACGCTCAACAATGAAACCTTTGGTTCTATAGTCAAAATGCCGTCCTAGTGACTGGTATTTTCTTTCCAAAAAGCCGACAAGAAAAGACACCTTTGTGTGTGTTCCTGTAGCTTCCCTCGCCCCGCCGCTCCTTATGTCGTCAGCATAGCAGGGTGGAGCTGCTGCAACTGCACATGTTTCAAGCATGCACCGCAGCTTCCCTACCGCTATTTCCATTCCCCTGAACATGCAGCTGAAAAAGAACAGAGGATGGCCCATTGAGTGTAACCAGCAAGGCCATTTACCAATCACAGGGGTTTCCCCGCCCTCCCCGTTTGCCTCGCTCCTCCTTAACTCCCGCCCACAGTCTCTGTAGCCACACCAACCAAAGAAGAAAAAGGGCAGGGAAAAAAAGTGATAAACAGCAAATAG
>KV751335.1:4814538-4850942 GCA_001698575.1 Mola mola
GTATGTGCGGGCGCTCACTCTCCTGCCACATTGCGGCAGCGTCGGCCCCGAACAAAAGGCTAAACACAGCAGAGCTGCAGGAGGAGACACTCAGGGACAGAAACAGGCCCAGTGTGACTGCACTTCTCAGGGAGGAACTCAACCTGCCATTTAGCACTCCTGACCCTCCTGGGTGGAGACAGGACCCAGGCTGCCTGTCTCGCTCTGAGCTAAGGAACATACCCTGTTACTGTTTTGTCTTGCACTCTGTCTTTCATTCACTCTGCTCCTCCGTCTCTGTCACCCTTTGCTGAGATCCCTGCACCTGCACCTTTTACACCTGGACTTTTCTCCTCGTTGTCAAGCCGTCAGACGACATGTCGGACGATGACTGCCGCTCGCCCATCGGCCTGGACTGTTGCAGCTGCTGCCTGGACCTGGCCAATGGTTGCATTGACTCCATGTCCAGCAGCCTGACTCAGGGCCTTGGTACTACCGGGGGCCTGCCAGCGAGCCCCACCAGCCCCAGTGTCAATCACTTTCGCCAGCTCCGCAACCAGCTGATTTACCAGAACCTGAACACTGACAAGCTGAACAACATAATGAGGCAGGACTCCTTGGAATCGGTGGTGCGGGACCCTTGCTTCCTGCTCAACGAGGGTATCTGCAACAGCAACATTGACCAGACCATGCTTTCAATCCTGCTCTTCTTTCACAGGTACGTCCGCCGGCCCACGTATCAGATCAGGTACTTGCTTATCTGTCAAGGTAAATGCGGAAAAAATAAAAGGTCTTTCAGTTGGGTATGAAAGTTATTCTTAACCCCTCTTTGGGACATTCGGTGCAAAGCCATCCTATTCCACTTGTGGATTTTCATGTATCAAATCATTATAGAGCTGCTTAGGAACCATATTTTGCTTAAATGAAACAGATGGCCAATGTTGACTAGAAAGGTTTTATTCAGCACTTCTCTTAAAAAGGCTGACATCAATGTTGAAAGCCATGGATTAAGTATAAGCCATGTTCATTTTAATTGTGCAGCATATATAACACGCGGCGTCATGACACCGGCAGTGATGTGTTGTACATTATTAAAACTGAAATGTGTTTTATTTTATTCAGGCCACTCAATATAGGGACAATATTTGTAAGTCAAATTGTAACTCTGAGAAGGAAATGAGAAATGTTCATCATACTAAGGCTCTCTACAATGTCTTTAATTCAGAGAACAGGGGTACGCCACATTTCTCTTCTGACACAAAGTTAAGCGACACAGCAATTTTTAATAGCTGATCCTTTATGTACGGCTGCCAAAACCATTTAGAATACAATGCTCGGCAGCAAGGACAACATCCTACCACGGAGCTGCTGCCCTCTGGAGAGTTTTTTTAACGGCTACTGTTAAATGACTTCAGTCTAAAGTTATCATCTTGACACTCGGCCTCAGGTTTGATGGTTCAAGAACTCCTAAACCTCGGCCATCACTCGGTTCACAATGTAATCACATACTGTACATTGCGTCTGGTTATCTGTGTCATAAAACCTGGTGACCTACAGGCCACATACATACTGTAGCTCTCTACATAGGCTAAAGCAACCCAAGGGCGTTATCGGTGTCAAAGCCACCTTCGAAACTCTGAAGATTTCGTCATCAGTGATGATAAAACAGAGGTATGTGTTAAGGGAACATGACATAGATGTCAGACATTCACTAGACACACTGCATGATAACACGCTTTTGATAATTTGGCAATAAAAGATGGGTTTTCTTTGTTTTATGGCAAAGGAAATTGATATCAGAATTGACCTTTGTCTCTGTTTTCAACAGTCCTTGTTTAGGACCTGTTTTATTGAAGTCACCTGATGTTCCAACTTACAGACTGGCTGATTGCCTGACTGTATCCTACCAATGATACTGTTCTGAGGTTTTTCTAACAAGTTCTTTACATTTTGTGGTAAATATTTGTTGTTTTTCTATTCATCTAAAACAGACAAAAAACTGTTGACAGTAACTTAACTGTCCGCTAACTATTACAATTAATATTATATTGATGCAAAATTTCAATATTGTCCATTAATGCGACTCCGTAACATAATCAGCCATTTTCTCTCAGACAGTGTTACTTATCCCGGTCAAATTTAGAATGAACACAGTAAATGCATTTGTTCTCATTGCAGTACGTTATAATATGTCTCCAGGAGCCGAGCCTCCGCGGCACACGCGTTACGCATCCGAAGAAGTTAAACTTTAACCCGTCCAAACTTGACTAGTTGCTACAGCTGTTAAAGTCTGCTCTTATCACTCATGGTGATGATCAATACTGCAGGAGAACAGACAGTACAAACCGTTTATTGTGCTGCTGCAGCCGATGTGGCTGACGGCATGTCGCCTGTGGCTGTAATGCTGATAAATGCCAAACATTGAGGGAAAAGTAACATAATACCTGAGTCTCCACAGTGTTCCGAATAAAACATCACATATAGGCTGTTTGGCAGGCCTTCACACACTCACTTTGTTTTTCCATCTGCTAAGTTACATAACAGCCATTAAACCACATTAATTTGACACATTTACAGGATATTTTTCTTGCCGTGAAGTTGCGCTTTTCAGCGGAGGAATGCGACGTTCTTTATATATTTGTGAACGTGAGAGTGTGTCTGTAGGATAAAGACATGAAGACAGTGTAGGTTAAAAACTGCAGCTCCGTCTACCACTAGTTCTGGCTTACGAGTATTTATTTTCAAGGAAAATGGTTTTGATTTCGGTTTCAACAATTTCAAGTAATACTTGGATATCCTCAGGTGAGTTTTTGCTGCATTCAGTCTTCAAAGCAGGGCTTTGTTCAAAAGGAGTTATTTCCATTCAGCAACTCCGACTTTCATGCCATACTTTTGCATCTTGCATCATTTCCTCTCTGAAGATTTGTTAAATCACCTTGGTATCAACTTTCATTTTAAAGTGATTAGGTGAAGTCTATTTACGAGAAAAACAGATTTACCCTTTAAATGGCTGTATTACACGCAGGATTGACGTATCCATTGAAAAGAGAAAGATCTCTCTGTTAATGCCAATGTTTTTGACATCCAGCATTTGCTAACCTTTGTCATTTGCTAATGTAACTGTACATTTGCCTGTGCCAACTTGACTGTTTGCTTGACAAACATGTGCTGTAGTCGGAACATTTTGTCCCTTGAATCTCTCAGTCTCAAGAGGGGATCGCAGACTTGGATCATGTGGCTTTCATGGACAGGCTTTCTCGCAGGATTAAAGCATTGATTTCAGACGAGTGCCCTCACAGCTATTCACGCAGAAACACAAACACGCTCATTCATTCACACGTGTACGAACAGTCTAATCCTGTCATTTGAAGCAAGAAAGCTGCCCCGCCTCGCTGAGAGCTGCAGAAATTCCTAAATTTCTCAAGTACTGGCTTGGGGAGTGCCTGGCTTCTGATGAAAACCTGGCCAGGGTTCATACTGTGACCTCATCCTGGGTGGTAAACCTGCCCAGGATGCAGGCCAGGACTGAATATCCGTATGAGACAGTGGCCAGCAAACTTGTTATGTAAATGTTTCAAGGGTCAAGGAAATGTGCTGCAAGGAGAACTTCAACTCATAATTCTTGTTTGAATTTTGAGGCAGATCCCTGAGGCGATGGGATCGGTGATTGCTCCTGGACTAAACTGAAAGGAGATGTGCTGATTAACTCGGAGGCTTGGGGAGCTACACTTGGCTGAGATTAGTCTTCCACGTCTTCACCCCAGCCAGTCAGTACTTAGAAGCCTCTCAACAGCCTGACAGGAGAGGGGTGCAGTGATGACATAAACATTTGTTACAGGGCTTCGGGTCAGAAAACGGAATATAAACGGAAATGTAACAGCCTGTTTGACAAGGTTTCAAAGTCCCCATGAAAGAGGTTCCCTCTGCAGCCGCCGCTGGTGTGACCACCAGACAGGAATGAAGAGGAATTTACTGCACAGCCTTCAGCCTAGTGAGACTCCCATGACCCTGTCTGTAGTCTGCAGAGAGCTAAGAAAGCTTGTTGGTATAGCATTTGAAAACACATTAAGCTGTGCAAGTGAGGGCAAGAAGTTACTGCCGTGGATGGATGAAACAACTTCTTGGTTCAGGTCTGTTGATAGAGAAAGGGAATTTTTTCATCTGTCTATCTGGAAGTGAGGTTCACTGCACATTGTGAGAGGACTTTGACATAAGAGTTACAGCCTCTGACTCCGTTGTATTTTCTGCTCTGACGCTACTTTTTTCTCCTTTTGAACACTTTGGCACACTTTGGCCTGAGGTGATCGCTGGACTTTGGCTTTTGGTGCGTCTGAACATGACCCAGCCCTGCTACACAATGAGGTGGAGACAGATCCAGCTGTGTCAGAGAACCCGCTGAGCTTTTGAGCTCCACTCACAATATATACCACAAAATAGCCTTACTACAGCGAGTCTCAGAACTGTGTTTAGTGTACCACTGTGGTGGTGGACGATGTCGTCCATCCAGAAACCCATGGACTAATTCAATTTAAAACTTTTAAATATGGTTAAAAGCAAACCGAAGAATCTCTCTACCTTAGACAACTCGGCTTTATATCTCTTATTCATACGAAATAATAAAACTAAGTCTGTACTAAAGGGGGAAAAAAAAGAATTCTATTTAATATGGACAGCAGCACGATGACAGGATGTCAGGCTGAGGGCCAGACACACCAAAACAATGTCAAGATCAAACCACGATAGAAAGCTGTGAAATCAGGAATTGCACAGTGGCAGGATAGAGAAGCGCTGGCTTTTCCTCACTTCTGCTAAGCTGTACAGCCAGCTAGAGTGATAGATCTCAGTGCCGATGTGTCCCAGTGCTAACAACATAGACCCCCTGTTTTGTTCCCTCACATTGCGTTGGGGCAAAAAAGTTGCTCTGGAACCTACTGGAGAGATGTGTGTATCTATGCCTGTGGGGGCGGAATAACTCTCCAGACCAGAACAAGGCAGCAGTCTGTATAATTTATGATTATGTGACTATAAGTCAATAATGGAAACCAGACGACATATCTGCAGAATTAAAAGCAAACAGTGTTGGCTTATTGGTTAGTTATCTACTTTCCAAAAACTGACTGAACAGTAGATGATGGTACCGGTGTTCTTAGCCTTGGTCTTTATTTTTTTTTTTTTTTTTTTATATAAAACATTTTGTCACCTCTCTCTCCATTCCTTGGAACTCATTTCCAAAGCTGAACCTCTACTAAGTCATCTCTCTCACAAATTGAGCAATTCAACATGTTGACTGAAAAAATGCCAAGGAGGAAAAACACAACTGGCAATGCATGACACAACAAAAAAGACAACACACTCTCAAAGGCCCTCTTGTAGTCCCTGACAGAGTCGACTCGGTGCGTCACTAAGCGAATGGCATCTGCGTATCCCATTTCCATTGTAGTCAGGGTTGTTGTGCAGATTAAACTGTGGCTGTATGGTCGCACGCAAGTCAGCGCCGAAAAAAACCCCCAAAAAACACAGGTTTTTCTGTATTCTCTAATTCTCTGCCCCCATTTGGCAGACAAATGCGTGATGGGGGAAAAAAAAGTCAGTCACCCTACAGATCACATCGGTCACTCATTAGAAGCCGCTGTGAACTGCTGCCTGTGAATTGTTATATGTGAGCTGCCACAAGCTCTAACAGGCATTGGGATCAGAGTGAAAATAACTGCTGCGACAGTGTTGAAATTCATATATCACTTCCCTTCCACTTCTGTGAAAAAAGATCCCGGAAAAGAACAGTACAATGTTGTCTGGCCCAGGTTTTCCAACATACATTCTAAATACAGCCTATCCGACAACATAAGTTAATAACGCTATGCATCCTACACAAGTTTGAAGAGCCCTTCATGGATTGCTTGTGGCCGGGGGAGATAAATGTAAGCAAAAAACAGAGATTAATGGCTACAAGGTCAAAGGGAAGGATGTTGAGGTGGAACAACGGATTTGGGGCAAGGCAAGTCTTTGGAGCCGGTCCCTGACAAACAAAGGCTAGAAGAATCTGAGGCCTGTGAACAGGCAGGGGAGAGAGAGATGGAGAGTCATCTCTAGGAGGAGCCAGGGGTAAACAAACAGCCAGACAGGAGGAAATGAAAAAAACGTAGACAAGAGCTGCTAAAAATAGCAAACTGTTGACACTGGAGCTCTAACATATAGGTAGGCTGAGGACGTCTGTCTGGTAAAAGGCTTTTTCTACAACTAAAGGAAGTCAGTCTTTAGAGGCGGGAACACGTAAAAAGCCAAAACAAGTCTTTGCTTTACGACTGTTTTTTTATGAGTTTCCTCCAGGCTTTGACCTTGAAAAGAGAAATTCAGGCTGCAAAAAACTTGACTGACAATTTTCAACTCAGTGAATTTACTTCATTATCACAATGCGACCAACACAAAGAGGGATGTACCATAATAGATTTTTAATGGAGTTCTTGAGTTGCTTCCTTGTTGTGTTGCAAGTGTGTACATAGGCTGCTGTGCAAGTGGATACCTGGAACCACTTCTGAACGCTGGTTTACATGGAACTGTGTGTGTATACTTGTGTGTTTTTGTACATTTCAGTGCCCTACTCCTTGGATAGATCCCGTCTGCTGCCTATAAACAAGTTGATCAAGCTGATCTTTGGGGAAGAGTTCACATAGTTTGTGCCTCCAGAGGACACACCGCCCTCTTTAGCAGACAGAGATCAGTGTGTGTCAACTCTGAAACTCACAGACACACCCTTTACCATAGGTTGATGTAACCATCTTTGCACATACAGGCCTTTCTTTGCTAACACTGTGGTTCGATGTTGTCTTGTGCATAGCAACACGATAAACATAACACATGCCCATCAGATGGCCAATTCAGTTATCTCTTCTTCGGACTGTGGCAATGTTTCTCTACTTCAAATGAGCCTTGTCAATATCGTTCGCATGAAAAGAAAATCAAAACAATTCCCCTCTGTCCTTTTCATCGTCATCTTACTATACGGATATTATATCAACCAGACCAACCAGAAGTTTCAAACTTATTAATAACCAAATTTTTAAATTTCCTCTTTTTTTTTTTTTACCCGCTAAAAGATAAACCATCATTGAATTCATCCTGCACACAAGCAGAAGCACTGGCTGTGTTGCTGATCTACTTTCGTAGAGCTCAATTATTGTGCAAACACTACTGAAATTGTATTTTCAAGTGATCGCAAACAAATTCCAAAATATTGAGTATTTTGTGCCAAAACAGTTGCCAGAACAGGTGATGTACTCTTGTTTTACAAACATTTGCCAATTGCTATTTGTTTTAAGAAGATAATTAGATTTTCATTTTCAAATAGGCCTAAGGCTGACAGCACAGACAGGTTGCGGCAGTCTGAACCACTTGAAAGGATGTCGAATGGGTTGTCAGTTTTTACATGGTATGTCCAATAACAAATATAACCTGCCTTATCTTATTTTTTTAGATGATGCTTAGAAGGACTCTGTGATGACCCTGATAGCAAATATCTTTTTCATGAATAGCACTAAGATCTTTAAATCAAACAGTTCTGTACTACTGAGTGACGGCTACAAGGGTCATTAATAGGTGATTTATCTGACGGTGGAGAGGACGCACACATCATGCGGTACGCAAAGGTGACCCGGCATTATTTCTCTCCTGACAACTCACCTATGCAGAATCCAGTTAAGCCCTTTTGTCCTGAGGGACAGAGCGAGAGGTACAGTACATACCTCAGGTAGATTAGAAATCTATAAGCAAGGCACCAAGTTTCCCATCCAAGCACACTCTTCAACATCAGATAGTTCTGCAAAACTGGTTTTCTAAATGATTCCGTCACTGTTTCACAGAAAACAAGCCACTTTTGGTAGTCATTGAATGCACCACAAAGAGACATTGCCAGCAAAAGTACATTATATCCTACACTATACAATATATTTCAAAGAGCCTAAAGGCGTTACTTATTTTACCTGTAAAACAAGTGAAAATGAGGTCTACACTTTGTAAAATATCTAAAGGTAATTTTCTAAGTGCTTAAATACTTGTTCGTGTTTCTTATTGTGCAACAGCTACAGATCATAAACATCCATCATCCAGATGTCAATGTATGGGGTTTTTGCCCCAGGTCGGTTGTATAATCTTACTGTAGCACATGACGTTAAGCGTGACATTAAGAATGAAGAGTTCCTCAAAAAAGAAAAACAAGTTTGAGGATCTCAATCCCGTCGTTGAGTGCCGTCACCTGTGAGGAGGATTTGCAAAGTGCCAAGTGGGTAATGTTTCGCAACAACAACAAGAAGGAAGCGTTCTCATAATTACTTCAGAGGAGGTCAGCGGGGCCACGCACCAGTTAAAACACTTTTCTTCTTCTTTGTTTCATGTCTTTCACAATTTTTTAATGCCCCTCAGTCTCTCTTTCGCTCTTTCAACATATTAATTGTTCTAGTTGGGAGCAGCTGAACTTGTATACTGTCATTCTGAGGAAAGGAGGAGTCTGGAGTGCTGGTTTCTTGCACTCGTCGCCTTATCTGTTTGATAACTTTTAGATAATAGGGCAGCCTGTCAACACTTGCCATCACACTCATTCCCATGCAAACATAGCCCTCTTCTTGGGAATAACTGATAGCATCACAAAAGTCTATATTTGATAATTACCCTACATAAATAGGCATTAGACAATAATACTGCTGCCATAACACTTGATAGGGTTTGTTTACTGCTGATTTGCTTTCTATATCAGCCTGCGGTTCATGCACAAGCTGCTGTCAGGCCACAGAAAGTATTTGTTTTATTTTTAGCACGCTTCATGCTATAGAAGCAGGGACGCTGTAATGACAGCTTAACATTTTTGTCCCAGCCAAGCTGCTGACTGGAGGACAGTGCAAATTCCCACTTTCCATTAGCTTTAGAAAACAGAATCTGACATTTTCTAAGCCTGCATGATGAAGTGAGAATGCAAAGTGAGGAGCTGTATCTGGAGTGGAAATTATACTTTCAGGAATGTGTAATTTAGACATCTGGATGTGTTACAGCTTAAAAATAAGTTTGTCATCTTTGTACGAAGGTTATATAAAATCTTTTTATGAACCTGCAGGCTCCAACTTCATTTCACATTAATTCTGATGTTTACACCATCAGTATTTGTCTGGATGCCTGTTTGATAATTGGAATGTTGATGTCCTACAACCGACTCCTTTGTTTTTCTTACCACAACAGGATAGGACACAGAGCAGCCAGACAGGTCTTTTGTGGAGCAGGCCTATCATTAGCGTATCATTATTGCACCCACCCCTGGGCACTACTCACACAGTGGTCAGGCACATGATGAACGCACAACCACACGTACACACATGCACAGCCGCAGAATGATTAGGAAGGGGAGCTCATCTTGTCTCAGATCAAAGCACCGCCATATTATTGAGTAAACACAAACTCGCACAGCCTTTCAATATGTTCTCACTCACAGCGCAGTACTAGTGTTGCCACAGCTGATTACCTCAAAGTCCTTCTGGCGAAAATACCCCCCAAAAAACAGTGACTTTTCCAAAAATGTGCATGTTATAAAGTCATGCTGTCCAGAACACACTAGAACCTATCAGCTGCTCTAACTTTGAAGGTACTCAACATGTGCAATTTGGCAGCATTTTATTTTGCTCTCCTGCTGTATCAACTTTAAACTTTTGAGAGTGGGTGTGTTATCAAAGTTTTCCAAGCATAACTCTCCTGTCATCCTGAAAATGGTTACATGAAGCATAGAGGAACATGTCAAAATCATTTTACAACTAGGGCCTGGTAAACTTGATGTAATGTGGGTATTCAAATGTAAACGTGTCTCTGGCAGCTGCTTCCCTTCACTCAATTACATCCAACATTAAACCTACGCTGCCAGTTCGGTGTTTTATTATTAGCTTAATTAAAGCTTTTGAAGTGTTTGCTTCACTCTGAAAGATGTGTCAATTCAGTCCCACCCCGCGTCCCATGTCTGAGAAGTCATCATTAAATCGAGCTCTGCCAAACATCACGACGATACAGAAAACAAAACAAGTGGCCAAAATGAGTGGAGAGCACGTTGGGTAACCCGCTCACAACTGGGTGCAATGAGCTCGTTTCATCATATGTGCCTAATTTTGCAATACATTTCTTGGATAAATTGAGAAAACTTAAAAAAAAAAAAAAAAATTATAAAATGGAACTTTCTCAGCGAGTGCAGAAGTGCAGAGTATGGCACAAGTTGAAAGTAACATAACTGCCACTCTGAATTACAGATTACACTGTACAAGCTCCGAAACGGCCAGAAGACTGGCAAATCCCCATGAGGCGTAATCACACTCAGACTGTGGTGTAATGAATAAGGTTTGTTAGTGGTGAGAGTCCAGATATCCGCACCATTGGGCTACAAGTATTTCTGCTCGAATGGAGACCGACTCCATGACAAATGAAGCGTTGTAGATACATTTTTTTTTCGTGGAAAACAACAGTAAAAAAAAACCCCAAAACACTCCAAATGTACCACTTCAATGAAAAACAGAACTGACTAAATCTGCATGTCTCTCCAAGTGAGACTTAAGATGAGAGATGAGAGGTGGGGCTTGACGCCTCAGGTCCAGTCTGGTCCCACTGGCAGAAAGCAAGAGCAGAACAAAAAGGATGACTACCTCTGCCAAGCGTCTTTTTTTCCATTCTCTGAATTCCTTTCTGGCAAACAAGAGCAAGAGCCTACAAGAGAGACAGGAGAAAAACAAATGTACAGATGTGCGCCAAGCTTCAGTGAGACTGTAATTTTTTTTTCTGGCCATTTCCCAGGAGAGAGAAAGGAGAGTAAATTCAAATGGGCAAAATCTAGAAGCATCCTGTCCAAGACCTTCTGGTCATAACTTACTCTGCTATCATGAGGCTCAAACAGAGACATTAAATGACCCATTTTGCATTCTTGAATGAGTCGCGGGGCATCATTAGGCCAGTTCATACCTGGTTTTATCATCTGTCCTGGGTGCTCCAATCACGAGTGGGCGGCTCGGAATCCATCAGTTCGCACCTGGTGATACAGTGCATCTGGAGTGACCACATGAGGTCATCACACACAGAAACATTTGCCAAATTTAGGAGAAGGACCAGAACAATGAAACATTTTGTCATAGACAGCATTTCTTAGAGTTTGTATGTTTTGCCGAATTCAACAACGCACAATACTGTGTCTTCTTCAAGGGGTGACTGGGGATTTTCTTGTCTGCCAAATAAAGAAGTCGCCTCTATTGGTTGGTGCATTTGTAGAATTCAAATTCATTTATGGTCATTGAAATGGCTTATTCTTTTATAAAAACAGTATCTTCATGTAGCTGCTAAATGATGTTGGTAGGTGAGAGTATATTATGTATCGCACTAAAGACTCTCCCAATACGTATACACATAGTAATGTCCCTGGAGTGAAGTAGAAGAGCTGTAATGTTGGGTTAAGGCCAGTGTCACGAAAGTGTGACACTCTGGGACAAGTGTTGATGAATGCTCGAACTGCATAAACCTAATCCTGTGTCTCGCTCTGTTGTGCACGCACACTCATCCGGGCTGCCATCCACGTGCCTGACAAGTTTATTTCAGGGGTCTGCAATCTACACAAAGACCTATTTCTGATGGGATGATTAACAGGTGTCATATAAGGGGAAGTGGAGTTTGCACCGCTCTGGCAGAGAGAGAGAAGAGAAAAGACTTTATGTATAACTGTCGGGGTCACTTCCTTTCAGTATTCAAGAGCCAATCATCTGGAAGTTAGCTGTGGGATCCGGAGGTTTTGGTCTTGCATCATTTGCGTCGCCTTTTGCTGAACTCGTGCTGAAAAGGAAAACGGAAATCTGGCCCAGTCTTGACCTTAAAGGTGCAGCTTGATGCTCAGCAGAAGTCGTCAAAAGTCACATTAATATTTTTCTTCTCGCTCTCTTCTCTTCATTTTTTTTTTTTTTTTACGTGACAGTCGACTTGTTGATGTCGTTTTTATCCATACTGCTGAAGACCCACAAGACAGGACATTAAGTTTATAGCCTTTTTATTCTCCTTCTCCTACACACTTCCATGTCTTACTTTCATGCACCCGCCCTTCCTGACCCTAATGTTTACACTGATACATCGCCCCCAGGCTTCTTGTAATTCAGTCATTACTTTGCGATGGGCTCTTTGGCACGGTGTGTGGGAGGGAAACAGTGCACATATTAACATTCATAACAAAATTTTTTCCCTTTGAATATGTAGGAATGTTTGTGAATAACACTGGGCTGGAATGTAAAGTTATTTTTTTCTTCTTTATTTAACATATACAAGCTTTGATCTTCATCATGTTTAACTGCAGAGCTGCAACAAAGACAAAGGACATACTGCATCTCCCAAAATAAAGGCTCCGTTTTAAGTTTGCGTAAAGCAGAAAACGTGCCGCTTTCTTGATTTTGCATTTGGCAAATGAGCATAATGTAGTATGTCAAGGATAAAAACAGAATCTTGTTTTTTGAAACAAACTTTGCTGCGGTTGCAAACTTAAGGGTAACACATGGGTGAAGAAGGTCAGCAACCATGAATAACCTGGAGGTGTACGGAAACGGTCGAGTGCTCCTTCTTTATTGGAAGACAGACTCCTGTTCTCACCGGCACTTACATAACATGCAGACAGACACGACATGTGAAAATGTTGGCAAAACACAGGCAACCCATGCATGCTTTTGTTGGTGGGGAGAGATTTGACCAGATTTCATCAGTTTGTGATGTATTTAGAATTGTCTGGTGACTTTCTTAGACTCTGTTTGTTCTCGGGCAGGGGAAGCTTTCTAGAAGGAGATATCAGATTCAGAAGAGATTTGTCTGTTTGGCCATCAACACCCAGCGAGCAGAAGATTGTCGATTAAAAAATATGTGTATCGATGTTTAAAACAGCCTTTCACAGTGTCAAGTGCCATAATGGTAACAGTAATAGTACATTGATTCTAAAAATGGTTACCTTGTCCTGGCAAAAACAAACAGTCACCTGCTGTCAAAAACAAATGAGACATGCAGTTGGACAGATTTACGACTTAGACTGCTTATTTTTCTGATCCTGTGACAAGAGGATCATCTTTTTGTAGATGTCTGCATGGTTAGTTCTGCAATACATCCTGCTGCACAGAAACGGAGGCGAGGGGGTTTTATCTGAGGCACAATTATAATAAAACCCTTAATGAGACTCGTTACTATTGTTTATATCGTTACTTGTAATTAATATCTTGTTCCTTCGAACTTGGTGTTTAAACTGAAAAGCATGTCTCTGTAGTTTATGACTGGAATTATCTGCACCATCATTCTAGTGACCCACTGGAGGAACAGGTCAAATGAAATGTTTTGTAAGGATTCTTGCCGATATGGTGCTTTTTAAGCAATTCCATATTTCTCTCCTTCTCTTACACAAACTAACCGACATGCCTTCCTCATATTTCAAGGTAGCCATGTTTTCTGACAGTATATCTAAAGAACTGGGAGTACAGCCAAAGTCTGCTATCAGAGGAAACACTGCCTAACAACAACTGTGAAAGCCCTCTCCTCCCTTTCACCTCCTCTCTTTTTCTCTTCCTTATTTTATTTTATTTTTTTTGCATTTTCCTGTTTTGGTGTTTGTTCGCGGTCTTTGATACCAGGCGAGACGCTGCATGTCGTCAGGCTCAAAACCACAGACGCACGTCACCTAGCGTCCTGGATCCTTTTTATTTCAGTAATATGAGTTTTTGAGTTCATGCAGTTCAGCCTTGTTAGAAAAGATTAAAGAGAATAGAAAAAAACAAAGTAATGGTTAGATGTAACATTGTTACGTTTTTGCCTGACTACATTTAGTACTTTTATTCATATGAAGTATATTCCTTATGACATTTAGCCACTGTATGTGTTGATACATGGACTGTTACACAAAAGCCCATCCACAGCAAGCTTGACTAAAAAGCACAAATAAGAAAATGCCTACAAGTCGATAAAAAGGCATGACCAGGCAGCCTCCCGGTTAAACCTTTTATTCACCAGTACAGCTCAGACACGGTACACTTGCAGAGAAAACACACATAGTGTACCTGAGTGCACTGATTGCAGCAGTGGGTTGTAGAGGTCAGGGGATCCCCAGTTAAAAATAAGGGATCAGTTATTTTCATTTCAATTCAATCCCTAAGTCACACAATCAGTGTTTTGAGCATTTTAGTGGCGTTGTACAGCCCATCGCCTCGGAAAACTGCGTCTAAAGGTTGAAAACTACCAGAGTTCTCCTTTATCATGTAGGTGATATACAGGACTTGATGTTGTTTCCTCATCAAAGTTGTGTATTTACAGAGTCAGCGACACCTGGGTCAAAAGAAGGTAAGCATGTACCAGCCAGTGGGAGTATGATGAGACAGATCAGAGACAGGATAATTACCAAGGTGAGGCTGTCCTGAAAGAGGCCAGTCAGATGAGATTTGCTGCGGTGGCATGAAAGAACAGGAATAACAATAGCTGTCAGGGGAGGAAGTGTGCAGCGCACACAGAGACAGAGGGGGAATGAGGGAGGAGGGCGGACCGCAGGACAAACGATTGTGCACAAGATGGCAGACAAGTTACAAGCAAAATCGACCAGTTACTAACAAGTGTTCACTTTTAGTATAAAAGGCAATCAGCAGCCACTGAGCAACACTCCTGCTAGGGGTCAGAATCCAGGTTAAGGAAATGTACCCAGATCCTGGATCCAGGCACATTTGTATTACCGAGATTACCTGGAAGATAAGGAGGATTCAGATCACGACCAGTTCTCACCTGAAAGTCTAGCATGTATTCCTTGGGAACAACATCCATGTTTGAAACTAGTCCAGAATCTGGATCCACATCATTGCCTAAAGTTAATCACTTAATTCCTTCCTCCTTGTATGTCACTGAAGCTACTCACCAAACCTCTTGCAACTGAATTGGCGCAGTAACAGTATTAAAAAAAAAAAAATCATGGAGAACATTCCACTACCGCTCTGATTTGTTGGTGGTTGGCAGCCACATTGCAGGTGCCATGCCATGATTCTTCCTATGCACTCGTACCAGACAGAGAATACCATAGTCATTAAACAGGGAAGACATGGAGACATTAGAGATGAGAACAAAGTCACAGACTCGCTGGCTTTTTTTATAGGCGTGTGTGTTTGTGTGTACATATGTGGGTCGGGGATTTTTCTTTCAGTTCTGCAAGCCGTGAAGTAGTTCCTCAAAGTATCCTCCATTGCTTAATTTAAGGTAATAACAGAGACAGTCAAATAAAGCAAAATTGCATGCTCACACAACACCATGAGAATCTAAAGAGAGGACAATAAACCCTGACACAATAAACAGAAAATGCAATTGGCTACATGTCTTTGATATATTGTTGCAACACACTTTTTGGACTGAATGACAGATGGAGTGTTGATTGCCTTTGGATTCAATAACACTGCAAGCTGAACCTGGCATAGTTTCTCCCACTTTATGACGTGCTGCTGCCTGCTCTTGTGCTATTCCAGGGTTGGAGCCAATGACAACCCCGGGATCAGTGCACAGGATTGCAGTGCCATGGTGTTTGACCTCCCTGACCTCGCCCTCCCTCCCTCCTCGTCTATCTGACGTCTTTCCTGCATAGTTCTAATTGCTTTACAGAGAGCATATACCTCATTAGTTGTCCTATATATCAATTGACTAAATGTAAAATCATTTTTTTAACTTCAGCCTCCATATACAGAGGCGTCGCCACGTTCGTGGGAACCTCATACTCTAGTACTTGCACTCTGTGATGTAGGTCTGAAGATAAGCCGTCCATCTCCAAAACAATAAAGGGGCATTACGTTTTTCTGTCCCGCATGCCAGATCTGATTAGAATTTTACGTCAGTCGCAGCATTCATTCCTAAGCATAGCAAGCTCCGTGTCCTTTTATCAAGCAGATTGTAAGAACTTGATTGACATCAGAGAAAGGCTCTTTCAGAGTTTGCATTTTTACCAGGTCACAGCTCCTTGCCATTTAATCCTTAAATCTCCAAGAACAATCTCTTTTAAATGTGTGTTTAATCCAGTGTAGTTAAAATAAAGGTGTCAACTAAAGGTAACAAATCGCTCCAAACCTGAGCCATAAAAATGTGAGCGGCCGCCTGCCAAATGCTGTAAAGCAACACGTCCAGACGGAGACAAAAAGAGTGTTTAGTCCTCTTATATTCTTGCTAATGTGTATGCGTGTGCTTTGTCTGCCATGACCCCAAATTGGTGCATATACTTGTCTATTTATGTGCATGTGCTATCTGTGTGTTTGTGCTGCACATTTGTCCTCTTGGCATGCATACATTTGCATGAATGTCTCTATGTCCTTAGCGTTCATGCCTGAACGACTGCTTTTAATTGCATGGGAGTGTGACTGTACCTGGCGTGTGGTACGTGCGTGCAAAACAGATAGTGTTTTGCTGTGAACTTTGGACCTCTTGGGTACACACGCTGGAGGCAGGCCAGCTGTTTACCCGAGCCTTTTTACAATGGCTGGGAAAACAGATCATGTTTGCTCACTCATCTGTGGAACTTTGAGAACTGAAAAGAAGATATGTCCAAAAAGACAATTTGTTTTGTTTACCCTGTCTGACATCAAGTTCAAGAGTCGTTTCAGTTGGAAGCATTTCCTGTTTGTTTCTTGGAGACAAGCTGGAAACTTTAACTTCACTGTCGGCCAGTTGGTTTTTTCGTCGAAAATCAAAGGTGGAGTGAATGCTGAATTCAAAGAGCTGCACAGTTTCATTTGCTCCCAATGAAATGTGTCCCAACATCGGGACTATTTTGCAATTATTCAAAACGGTTTTGTTTTTACAAAGTAGTTACATAATTAGTGGGATTTTTATCCGACGACAGCATAACTCACCCGCTTAATGCAAACACTTGCATTCATTAGAGAGCGGCTCGTTCAGTGAGCTGACAAGTGTTTTCAAGCAGATTCCCATTAGGGAAATATAAGCGCAGCGCATTTGTTTTGTCACTGTAACACTGTTGGAAAGAGCCTATAAACTACACTGATTGAGGCTCAGTAATTGGATAGTGATGTGTGGTTATTCACTTTATTTCCCTCCATATACAGAATGTGCTAACATGTCACGCCATAATGCACTTCAACAGTGTCCCAGATATCCTTCTTCCTCTTTCATCTCAACTCTGCTGCACATCTACAAGTGGACCATAACCAAAACAAACAAATAATTAGGCTTAAAAAAACCCATTAGAACGACCAATCAGTGAAGCAGACGAGACTTGCGTCTTTGTCTGAAGGCTTCCTGAAGGCAGGATAGGCTGGGGTTCCTGTACACTGACAAACAATCTCTCAGCTCTGTGCAGAGCCCAGTATCACTGTTCCATGTTTATTTGGATCTCACAGAAGTTTTTGATGTTGATCCCTCCCCTGGCTGAGTCACATCCTGGAAAAAAAAAAAAGCACTTTGTATTACACTGTAATTATTCCTGAGCCGACAGCTAAAAGCAAAGCTGGAGTTGTAAATAAGACTTGTATGTATAGACTTGGATAAAATGTAGGGGAAACTAAGGCACAATTGTAAATATGTCCATGTTGCTGGCTACATCACAAATGATGAGTGGCATTAAAACGGCTACGGTAGCCAATTTAACAAAAATCAAGTCAAATATGAGTTAATTTTTTTAAGAACATGGCGTCACTGACATGGGAGTACACAGTTTAACTGCTGGAGAAGCATTTGTAATTCATACTAATTGATAATCTCGAATAAATCTTGACATATACTGTGTATTGTTATATAGAACCCCGAACTAGGGATGCACTGATATATCAGCTCAATATCAGTATCGGCCGCTACTGAAGTGGTTGACTGGTACCGGTTATTGGCGAGTAATGTGGCAGCCACAGATATCAATAATAACCTAATAATTGGCCAATAATAATCTGTTGTTTCATATTCATTTTGCGCTGGATACTTCTGCTGTTCTCCTCCGGCCCTGGTGCTTTTATGTACTCCAACACACATCATTTGTGTGTCATTTCATTCCCCATAAAGGGGATTTCTTTATTTCCTTAACACAAAACGGTATTGGTATTGGCCAATTTGTTATCTAAATATTGGCATTGTCCCAGAATATCCACATCAGTCTACCCTTACCCTACCTAAATAGACTCTGTATCCGCACTAATACTTCATAACACTTCACAATACCTCATTAAAAAAAACGTACGTTATTTAATTTTAGATATTACTAAGAAAAGTACTATATTAGAAATTCTTACTAAGTAATTAGCGTCAATTCAATTTTAATTATATAACACCAATTCACTTATAATACACATAACGTGCAATATTTTATTTCAATGTTAGTTAAGTTACGAATTAAGAGAAACTCAAAATTCCCCCCTTCCTTATCCTTGTAAGGCAACCTCAGAGCAGACCCTGGCTCTAGGTGGGCAGACGAGTGCCTATACAAGCTGGGTTGAAATAATAATTTTCATATGAGGGGTGATATTATAATGTTGGGATGTTAGGTCAGCAATTCATTTGACTATATAATACCTCAAATACACAGGGACTGTTCTTTATCAGGGCTCTAACAGACTCTTGCTTCTTTAACTTTTGTTTTCACAGCACGGTGTAATTAACACTAGTAAGTTCAATTAACTTTCAGAAATTTCGTGTGAGAATGGTGATATATGTGTTTATAGCCTGAACACATTTGTTTTAGAGTCCACACGTGGGTCGAGACGTGGTTGCTTTAATCCACTTTCTCATTATGTCGCTTGAAACTTGTTTCCCTTAAACTGCGACATGTTTCTTTTGAAGACTCAGTAGATCAGGGCCCCTCACATCTGGTGCTGTCTTGTCCTGTCCTCTGTCGGTAGGGGATCCTCACCATGAGGACGGGCCGAGGAGACATTGTGTACACCACGTGTTTGTATGCGGTCCACACTATAACTCTGTGGGACTGCACGGACCTATTGCCCCTGTGGCTTTTCAGACTCTGAAGTTGAAAGATTTAATTTGTGATGCTATTTGGTAGAGGAGAGTTATATGATGTGCTGAATATATATGTGAGTTCCCTGCTGCACCAATCCACAGCTGCACTTTGAGTTATATCAGGTTCCCCTTTGAGAGAAAGCTAAAGTAGCCTGTGAATGGTTTTATTTCAACTGCTTGGCTAAATTTATGTGCATATTTACATATGAAAACAGCTAAATTTGGTGTCCAACGTCACAGGAGCAAAGCCTGTAGCTTTAAATCCAACTTTTCGATAGTATTGCCCCACAAAGATCCCGGGAGTGAACTTTAAAGCTGTGGGGCTGTATTACAGAAATGTCCCGACTTGCAGGTGCTAACGTAACCGTTTGGTAACCATGGTTACGAGGGTTATGACCTTATTTTGGAAAAAGTCATTACATATTTATATTTCATAAGTCGATATTCCTTTCTTAACTTAGATAGGAAACATTGCATAACATCCTAACTTCCCCAAAAGTGTCCTCACTTTAGCTTGACGGTTGAGCTGTCTTAACTTTCATTTTTCCTCCAGGTAGTGTTAGCTGACCTGTTCCATCCGCATGACTACTTTTTTTTTTTGTTTTTTGCTTTTATTAAATGAACAAAAGGCTGAGTTACTATATGTTTCACTTTGATGACCGTTAATCAGCCCAGGCTACCCTGTGGTCTTTTGACGGTGGTAAATGGTCTCGCAGGATCTGTATCCCTTTCACCTTGGTTTCATAAACTGAGCTACTGCACTATATAGATCTGATAAGTGTCGTTAGGTTATCACCGTTTACAGCTGCCTAGATTGAGTCAGGGCCTTCTGTGTGAGAAGATGTTTGAATTAGGATCTGAGTCATTCCTGTGGTCTCTTTGAGGGGAAAAATATGATTTGTTTGGCTCAGATCAGTGGATGGCAAACTGAACTGAACTTCTCAGGCTAATATTAGAATCACAACCCTGTACACTGATATCCTTTACTTGGAGGCCAATGAAAGGAGGGTAATGTTTGAAGTTTTCTTCACATAGATTTTTGTAGATGATAACGACTCAAGTTGCACGATATATCCGAGGACTATGAAGTCTTGACGTCGTCAGGCACTGCAGGGAAGATATGTATATTTATGTATCAGATCAGTTGTTATGATAATTATGGTGGATGTTTGTTTAAAAAATCAGTATGTCTTCTAACATGAATAACACTTATTCACATAGCTGTTTAAGCTCTTAAATACAATGACCGCCAGTGACTCCATGGGAACTTAGTCATTGCCCCGTCGTCATCTCACAGGTGACAAAGGATTAGCTCTAATTCTCAGCGGAGGGACCTGCTGGAGTCTGTGGGAACGACTCTGTGTTTGGATGACACCGGCGGCGAGAGTCGGCAGGGTGCCCATCATCCAGTTAAATCCAGATAGTGCTGACGAGGCCGGGACGTGTGCATGTGAGCGCGTATGCAAGCGTGTGGCCAACCGCACGCATCGACACACACAACGGCGTAGGAAAACACGAGCGAGCGAACAAAAGTCTCATGAGCGGGGGACGCCTCGTCGAGGGCTTGGCTCCCTCCGGTGTTGTCCCAGTTGCTGTTGACTTGGGTCACACAGCTGCGAGCTCGGGCAGATGCGAGGACGGTAAAAGATGCGAAAAGTTGGAAGGGTAAAGAGATTGATACAGTGGAATGGACTGAGAGATATTGGCAACATTAGAATGAAGAAAAGAATAATTATTTCTCTATCTGTTTAACTTGCATCAGTAGCGCGAATGAATCAGAAAATTACTTTACACGTGCTACACGTTGTCCCTCACTGATATTCATTTGTTATCATCTTGATTTTCGCTGTCATTCACCCTTTTGAAAAGGCCTTTTATGCTGTTAATTAAGCGGTATGCCCGAACGCTCAGCCATTATTTAGCAATGTCCAACAGCACAGACGGTGCACACGGTGGCAGCCGCTTTGTTTATGATTAATATGCAGTGCCAAAACCGTTTTTGCAATGATTCATTGGTGTGACACATATGTCACCGTTTGCGGCGTGCTACAACCCGTCGACTCAGAAAACTCCATCCATCAGCTTCACAGCGGATATGGGAGATTTCCATGTCTTGGCGTCAAGACAGTCGTGATGGATTTCAGTGCAGCATGTACCCATAGTTTGATGTCAGCATTCTGTTGCTGAAAGCATCTCAGATTAAACATAGTGTACACACAACCACACCAACTACAACAGCTGAGATGTACAGTCCTCTAAATAGGCAGATGAATATAGACAGATGGCGTTGAACTCCATAACCTTTTGTTCTGGGACACGATCCAGCTGAAACTGTATTTATGCCATACAATGCAGCCTTTTCAGTGTCACTATTTATTATCATGTACACAGTTTGTTTTATAAGGAGAAGCTTCATAAACATATACCCGCGGATATTTTAGTGGAGAAACCCAAATAGATTTTTGGCGTGCATAGCCCAGAAATATCAGCTAATGAGCAATCTAGCAGCTCTCTCATAAAGGTCTGTGGTAAACTACGCGACCCATAAAGAGTCAAAGGGCTTCGACACGGCTAATAACAAAGTTCATTGCTATTTAACACTGCATGGCCTCATTGAATCCGCAGCCTTTGACCTTTTGTAGAGCATCCACACAGCCATTAGTAAGACCACTTAACTGCATCCAAACCCCAAGAGTCTACTCCCTGATCTTTCAGAGCAGGCAGCCCTGCGTGTGTGTTTTCATGAGTACACATAAGTGCACTAAAACAGAGATGGGAGTCCTGTGGGCTAGCACATGTTATTCCTCTCTCTTTTGGGAGGTGTAGGGTTGAGGAATGAATGTGGCATGATGGGAGTTCACCATGTGGTGATACTCTTCTAACACTCTCTTCAGGGCTCTGGTTCTGTTCTAGTAATTGTTTTTTTTTTTTTTTTTCCACGGTGAATTTAGTTGGTCCATTCTCCCTGTTATAGCATAAGGTAAATCTTCCCATTATGGCCTGAAGCTGAATCACAGCCCGTTGCCAAATGCTGAAGAGTCTCCAAGCTTGTTAACTTTAAAATAGTGCAGACGGCACCATTTGCCAAAGAACTGCTCATCTGACTGTAAACTGCTGCGCATTTAATTGTACTGTAAATGAACTGAATTCTCATCTTATTTTAACTGAAATTAAAGGAGAACACACAGAATTGAATAAATACACTAATGTTTGGAGTCTGGTTGAAGCAAAAGGTCCAAATGACTGCACTGCCTTCTGGAGAAATTTGAAAAAACTAAAAGATGGGTTTTAAGAAATGTCAGAGTCTAAAGGGTTGAACAATGCTGGAGTTCTCCTTTAAGTGCATTAATGTCTGGGAACCAAAGCATTAAAGATGTGAGAGGGCTGTTGTGTTGACTTGAGAACTGAATCAAGGCCGAAATGAAATTCTCTATTAAGGGAGCAGTAAGTAAGTAACATACATTTCCTCAGAGATTCTGAAAAGCAGAAATGTGAAAAAACACACACATTAAACACACACACCCACTTGTGGTGTCTTTTGATTGTGTAACAGCAGACTTCTGTGATGTAGGAGAAGAATTTTCCTGCCATGAAAATCATAATTTAAACCTCTCTGTGGCTAAGTACAGCCTATTAAAAAGTTATTCCTCTGGCGCCTGTAACCAACATTTAGCCAAACTGCCTTGCACAGCAAGTCAGACTCACAGTAATGCTGAGTTCATGACATAATCCTGCAACTTTAAAAGCCTTAGAATAAAATACAACCAGACTTGGAACCTGGATTTATTCCGATTCCCTGCATGAAAAGGATGCATGAAATCATGGCTGTCATGAAATTCTGGGTCACCAAAAGTGGCATTTTGTTTTCCTCTTTGCACCATGTTCATCCACGCCCTTTCTTCAGAGATCCAGGGAATTACAAGTAAAGAGCAGTTACCGAACACCAAACCATCACATCACTCATCACCTTGTCAATCACTCATGCTTTTTTTTTGCATCATTGCGCACACTTTAACCATGTTTGCACTGACTGTGCTGTTCATGGCTTTGAGAAGACAACTTTCTGTGGGCATGTAATTGCATGATAGCGCTTGAAGTAGCAGAAGAACATAAACAAGAAGCTCCCTTTGGTTTCCTAGTTAGTAAGTTGCAAGTTCGGTTTACAGTAACTAAGCTGTCATCCTGTTTTCATCAGAGGGAATGTACCAGTTGTATCATATGGGAGGCAAATTGTCAAAATAGATATCTAAAGATAAGTGCTATATTAAAATAAGGAAAAATTAACAACAATCTTATGGCTTTAAGCAATGTAAAACTGAATGAAATTTGGAGATGGAAAGAAAAAAAGGGGTGATGGGAAAAATGTTTCCTTTCAGTGACTAAGCCTAATAAAAAAGGATTAAATGTTCATGATTTTAATTTGCTCCTGACATGATGGGTGCAAACATGCCAGATTCAAGGCAAGGCATCCATTTTCATTTAGAGGCAGCTGAATGTGCATTCACTGAAAATAAAATAACTGATGTTTTGGTAAGTGATTCTTTGAAAGTGAACTGGATAAACCTGAAATTGTGCAATTAAATGTAAATTTGAACATTTAAATAATTGTCTTCAGTAGATATTGTTATTCTTTTAAAGATACACAGTGGACTTTATTGAACACTGGATGAAGCTTTCTATTACCTGACATTTATTCTACCTTTGTCTTCAGAATTTCTTTTGCAATACAATATCATAACATTGAATAGTATCTTTTGATAAATTTCGAAACATCTCAAACCTGAGGTGGCGTCAAACAAAGACTGGTTTTACGCAACTGTCTGTGATGTGACGCCACATCATGTGATCTTTGCTTCCCGATTCCAAACAGTGTTAAATGCCCAAAGTCTCAAATAGATTAAATGGAGACAGAAGTTTTACAGATTTTATGTGTAACTCTCAAACTATGCTTGCCATTGCTGTTAGGCCCCGCCCGGCAGCAACAGGTGTCCAAACTCAATTACACTCATGACAAACGAAGCTTACTGAACACACAAATACAATTAGTTTGTAATGGATTTGGAAGCACCATACACGGAATGTTACATAAGATACCTCTGAGCTGATTCATTAACCTAAGTTAATAACTACTTACAAATTAGAAGCAGGCGCACAACAGTTCCTCTATGAATAATATCTCCAAAAACATTAAAGAGACCATAATAATGACCAGTGACTAAATTCAATAAGTCAATTCATTGGAGAACTTTTGGTTGGTGTCATGGGACAATATGGCCAATTGCCGACATTTGATACACATGTGCTGTAGCTACTGATCGAATGAGGAATAGAGATAGGCTTGATGATTGCTCCCTTCAGGTACACTCATATCTTCTGCAGAGCGGAAACAATTGGGGTTGTGTCAGGAAACTGTCATTTTCATTGTGACTCGGGGCCATTATGTTCCACGTCAGACAAGTGCCAGTCTGAGCATGGTCCTCACAGTGGTGGCTGCCCATCCAGTCGTGTCCCCGGTGCTCAATTGTCTCTTTGTGCTTTGTGCACAGTTGTTGAGAGTGAACAACAGCTGAGTAAACGGTGCCTTCATTCGGAAACCAACATGGGACAGTGGCAGACGCGCCCCACCCCAGTTCTCCCTGCGGGGGCTTTGCCGCAGTCCCCCAGGACGGTGTGCGCCTTCCGTCTGGGCGAACCGCCCCACAGGTTCTGCTGTCCGTATCAGTACCAACACTTCAGCTATCCCGAGAGAACTATGAGCTACTCGCCCCCGTACTCTCCAAGTCTGTTCAAGAGGCCCGATCGGCGGTAAGTGGGGAGCTGCAGAGGATAGTCAGGGTTTATGTTGTGCGTGTGAGAGGATGTATGGCTGTGACATTAACGACGGTTTGAAAGAAGATGGACAATATCGGTGGTGTATCACTGGTACCGTGATGTAGGGTTGTAGATGCAGTGTTAGGGTTCGGGTACAATTTAAGCATACGTTCACATCAAGACTCATTTGAGGCAATGCTGTGGACTTCAATCATCTTGCAAAATAGAGAACACCTCAATGCAAGAAAGGACAGATGAGTTTAGATATTCTACCATCCTAACACATCTGTATTTCTATGATGTAAAGTTTGATGATTTTGTTGTTGCAGTACATCATGTCCTTTGCGTGTGCAGCATTAAAATCGGGCAGAGGATGATCTCTCTGCTGTCCCTTGGATAATAATGTTAGTCCTGCCATTTTCTGCGTGCACTGCACGTTTGATACAACTTATCACATAAACGTACATTACATGCAATCCAAGGGCAGAACTTCAAAGCCTGTTAAATTTATTGAAAAACCTCATTAGCAGGACCAAGAGTATGTGGATTGTTTCTAGTCATGGTTCAGGGGACTTACGGGTGGTGTGATAATAATGACTCTCCGTGTGCATGTGGAGTGCTCAGAATTCATCACTTGTAACCAGTTGTGTTGCTGCTCCTCCTGACAGCTCCCTCTGGGATGGCCTCTGGCTGCAGCCAGGGCCAGGGTTGTGTGTTCTCACACTCCAACATGCCATGCACTTCTAATTGTGAAAGTGCAGATGGAATTTACATAAAGGCCAAGAAGTGATTACAAATTAATGGAATATATATAATACATATTTATTTTTATATATAATATATGTCTATTTTTGTGAGTTTTTGTGAGCCCTGTGAGTTTATCTTTGTCTAATTTACACCAAAACTCCATAAATGCTGCTTATAACAACAGCTGTGGTGTTGGTGCCATGTCTGCCCACAGTCTTCTTTAGCCATTGGTGCAGATGAATCACAGTATTATGTAATGCAGTTGGCTCCTACACCGGGGACATCTGATGGAAACCATCGCCTAGATTTCGAGTGACTCCCTGGATTTGGCACACACCAAACATGATCGGGAAATAAGATTTCACAGAACAACAAAGGAGTTTTTTTTCTCGAAATTGATTTTTTCCCGCGGCACTTAAACTTTTCAGAAACACACGGATACAATTTCAAGTATTTGTTGTTTTTGTTCTGTGTAAGTGTTTTAACTCGTTAACATTTGTGTGAATGTAATTCAAAGCAAGAGGGTCACGGACATCCAATTTTTCACTGTCTTCTTCTCCGTGCGTTTGGCTCATTGTGTATATTTGACCTGAACAGCGAAGGAAGACTCCCCTCCGTCTCTAGTTGGTGTGTCTGCATCTCAGCTCAAAGTACGGGCAATTGCCATGACTCACTCTCCTCCTCGATGGCAGTAGCACAGTGGGGCGAGGTAATTCAGCAGCCCGTCTTTGCCAGAACGGGGCCTGATATTAAACCTGGCAGCTGCATTGTCACAGCGTGAAATCTGAAACGACAGGCACTATGGGTTCTAATACCCCCGTCAGTTTGCTCTCATCTCTGCCTTCGAGCTTTTCACGCTAATTGTTTTGTTGCATAACAGAACTCTTTTGCCAAAATACTTCACAGATCTTTGTTTACTATGCAAAGATAAGAAAATTTAAGTGCCTGGGTTCTTTAAGTATCACTTAAAATGCATCTTCTTTCTTTGCATTGCGGATTTTGCAGGAAGCAGCAGTATACTGTATCTGGCTACTGTACATGAAACAAATGTGAAGGCCAGAATTAAAAAAATTGAAAATATCTCTGAATTCACTGTATAAAGTTTTACGTGCGATTTGTGTTTGAAAGGAAAGTTACAATATAACAGCAGCTGTATAATAGAAATTTTTATTGGTTTATAATCGGTATTAAATGAGATAGGCCTAATTGTAACAACAGAAGGGAACATAATGTGACATGTGTTGAGAGGTGCTGGGCAGTTACGATAAAGCTATTAAAACCTCCACGGCCACAGCAAGAACAAGGTCTATTACTCAATAACAGCTGCAGTTCAATGACCACTGTAAATGCTGTGGGGGGAAAAAAAAGGGTCTCTTGTCACCTTCAAGCACAACACTTTGTAGCACGCTCAGTATGGCCGTCACATTGTAAAATGCAGATGACCTTCTGAAAGGCAGGAGGTCATTCACCCAGACCCCAAAAGATTCATTCTGATTCAAATCCCAACATGGATCTTAATGGTTGGCAGAAGTGTTGGAGTACAGAACAATAAACACATTAGAATCAGTTTCTCCATTAAGTCCCTTGGACTGAAATTGAAGAGTGATAAGGCTGATAGCAGGGGGAAACTACGTGGAATTAATAAGTTATGCAGCCCTGTAAAGATTGGGGGGGGTTCCACAGTAAACATGGTGTTCCCTGATGCCAGCGCGTCATTAACGGTTGGCCCTGTGTTGGGTGTATTGCAAACTTTGACCACCAGAGGCCGATAGAGCTGAGAGACAGACGGAGGGGAAATTTACCAGGAACGAGGATGGAAAAGTACACATGCAGGGCGCCTATACGTGCAGGCGGCACAGAACGTTCCGTTACAGCGTCACGTGAAGGGAGCATGGCTTCATTGCTGCTGCAGCTGCAATGTGAATATGCACCGTTTCCTTAGTTAACGTTTTAAAAATTCATTCTTGCAATTGGGACTAAAGGAAGTCGTTTCGTGGCCTGTATATATATATAAAGAGAGCATGCACTAAATAACAGCTAGTAGCTTTTTATATAGGTTCATTGACTCCCACGAAAGCCGTCATAGAAATTTTCGCAAATCAATGGGGCAAAACTGGTTTATTTACTTCGTTTGTTACGATGTATTGGGTTGCAAACCTGGGTTAATTGCAGACAGCAACAGGGAAGGAAAAGTTCAGAAGCAGGGCAGACGTGATGCTGCATTCACGTACTCCTTGTAAGCTCGTTACAGAAGTAATGCAACATAAATGCAAGTTCTGACTTAATTGTAAGAGAATATTCTATATCGTTATAGGCAAAAGATATGACTAAAATAGCAATGGAAGTGAAAGTGTAGATCCAAGGAAGGCCAGTCGATTCCATTAAATCAGTTCTCGTGAAATCTAAGCACGCAACGAGTATGAGGCACTTTGTAAAAATGAGTACATTGTGTCCTGTATTGTGCTGCGTTGTTTTCTGCCTCGATGCCTTTCGTTTGTACTATCTGTGCTCCAATAACAAGACAAGTGAACACGCGAGTTCATGGCCCAGTTTCCCATTGCACTGGAAGGCACCACGAAAATCTGAGCGCGCCTGCTCATTTGACTATCTGCGCGTGCGTCAGATGACGTCAGCAGCGGAGCCATACAAATAGCGGCCGGTGGCAGAAATAGTATCAGACGGTCGCTCATAAAAAACAGCGGAACTCAGACACTGACACAGCACCGCGGCTCAGCCAGCGAGTTAGTGCGTCGTTACCCAAAGACAAAACCAGGCCGGATATAATAAGTCGCAGCCGTGGCGAGCCGTGTTTTCCAGACGAGCCTGGTCTTCGATATGAGCACAGAGATGTTCGCGAAAACACCCATGGAGGTGGCCGTGTACCAGCTACATAACTTCTCCATCTCTTTTTTCTCTTCGCTGCTCGGAGGGGACGTGGTGTCGGTCAAACTTGACAACAGGTAAATATCTCACCGGCAGCTATGTGGCCGTTGGCCGGTGTGTCCGAGCGTCGTAATTACTGTCCCAAGCATGGATCTGCCCCTTTTTTCTTTGCGGTTTTATTTGGACTTTGGACGCCGTCGTGCGCGGCTCTGCCACCTGCTCCGTGCTTGCCGGAGCCATCGACCCACATATCCCGCGCAGCCAGTTTTCCTTTGTTTTGCGAGCTTTGTGTTTCATTTCTTAATTTGAGCTCGGATTCGCTTTGCTGGGTAGACTGTGAACAGCTGTGGCCCTGAACTGTGCATTGATGGCCTCTCCTCTGCTCTCTCCTGCAGGGCCTGGCCGTTCACGCGCTGTACGACGGAGGCATCTTGTAGGAACGTTGGAAGCTTCCTTTCTGTGGAGCACATTTTTGCTGATAAATCTCTCCTTTTCTGTTGCAGTTCGTCTGGAGCCAGCGTTGTGGCCATTGACAACAAGATTGAGCAGGCAATGGTAAGCAGAGACGACAAAACACCCAACAGTAAATACACGAATGCATCCTGACTGATTCTGCAACACACCTTTAGTATGTATCAGTGAGCTGATAAGCTTACTGAAACTAAATCTGCTTTGGTTACTTCCTTTGAACTTCCAGGTTGGTTTTCTTTGCTGTAAAAGAAATGTGGGCATGTATAAATTAGTTATAACTCACTGCACAAAGCCTGCACACACATGAATGATAAGAGTCTGTGTTGCCTGAATTCAGCACAGGCTGCTGCATATTTTTATGCACGTGGCAAAAGTGCGTGAGGAAGTCCTAAAGACCGGCTGGGAACTATTCCAGACGCCCTTGAGTCAAATTGGTGACATGTATGCTGTGTCAGGGAAGAGACAGGAAAGAGCCTCGCTTTTTAACGCCGCCTCCTTTCTCATGACAGGACCTGGTCAAGAACCACTTGATGTACGCCGTGCGAGAGGAAGTGGAGATCCTCAAGGAGCAGATCAAAGAGCTGGCAGAGAAGAACAACCAGCTGGAGAGGGAGAACTACCTGCTGAAGAACTTGGCCAGCCCCGAGCAGCTGGAGAAGTTCCAGTCTCGCATCCCGACGGACGTGCTGTTGGACAATCAGAGCGCCCAGGTGACCTCTGACCATCAGCAGCAGCAGCAGCAGCAGCAGGCCTGCATCCACAGCCCTGGCTCTGCTGTGTAAGTGGCTCTGCCTTGGGGCGGGCAGAGCCACTGCCTCTCAACAAAAATGGACCTCCACTTAAGCGTGCAAAAATTTGCCGCTGCTGCGAACCCTTCAACGCACCGAAGGCGAAGCATTGGAGCTTTAAATGATCGATGGGACACAAAAAGAACTGTTGACTCTGATAAGCGCAAAATTGAACTTGAGACGCTCTGACTGGCGCGGTGTCGGCCCGTCCCGCGACACCGTCCAACCCTTTGTCGTAGTGTCTGTGTAGACAAGAGCGCAGAGGACAGGCCGAGGGCTGACTGAGGCGCCGACGAGCGCTCGCTTTCAGACGGCTGGGCGGCCTTCTCCGTCCAGCCGAACCCCTCCGCTCTAGAGACGGGCGTGAGGAGGTGTTGACCGGGCCGGCCCCGCAGGTGCCGGCTCCTAAAGCGTGTGTGTGTGTATTTGTGTGTGTTTGCGTGTGGTTTCCCCCGGGGGAAATCACACAGAGATGGTCCTCCACGTCTCAAAGAGCAGAGCCCCATGCTGTGGATTCATCCAGACCCTAAACACAAGCTCCAAGGACTCTCAGCCTCACATTTCAGCCACATATCAAGGACTTTTCCGACCCAATCGCTCATATGTTGACGTGTATTTAACCCTAACATGAATAATCAACAGGATAAGCTAAGGAGACAGAGGTGGAGGTTAGTAGACTGTAACGATCCATGAAATGTAATCTTGTATTGTCCGCGGATGGGGATGTAAATCTTGCTATAGCTCCTGTGTTTTGTGATTCTGATCAAAAATCAGCTGACTGTAAAGACAAGACAAGTGTTGTACAGTGGTCTTAATAGAGTCTTATAGAGAATAATCAGCGTGGGGGGGAGCGCAACCCCTTGATTACCCAGCTCCTCACAGTAAGGTACAGGATGTACGTCGCATTGGAGCATCCTGACGTTCTGTTGCAGCGAGTGCACTCCTGGTTTTTTGTGTGGTTTTTTTTCCCTCTGCATTGTCCATTATGTGGTCTTTCTGTTGTTCATTTTTCTAACTTGAAAACGATGGCATGACGACAGTGCCTGTCCGTAGTAAGAGGAACTCATTTTCACAGCGAGCTTTGTTGTTGCTGTCAAGCTACCAAAGACTCTGCCTTTGTGTTTGTTTGTTTGTTTTGTTTTTTTTAAACTTTCACAACAATAGAAGCCAAGCGAACCAGGACCATGTGTTAAATTTCACAGGGAGAAGCTAGTGTGGAAAGTTATTTTGTTTTTTTTGTTTTTGTTTTGTAAAGATAAAGGTATTGTTGCTGTAAAGTATCCAGGAAACAGTTCGTGGCTGTGGTGTTTGGATGCAAACGCACATTTGCAATAAACCTTATTTTTTACATAACACAGTATGTTACCATGCAGTCTTTTGTCATGTGTTGATCCGAATGTTAAAGCTTTGTGACTTGACGCACACCATCGTAAAATCATGTTATACGTTTTAACTAATGGAGAGATTTATTGACCAGAAAATCGGTCAGAGACGACGGATATAAATGGTTCGAACACTCAGGAGGATTTGATTTTCTGGCGCTGAGCGTCACACTGCAAAAATTGCTCTCATTTGGATTTTGCAGGATAAACAGCTGATTGTCTGCTCGAGGAAGTAATCTGGCATTCTCGGAAACTGGAGTCGGTCCATCACAACGTCTTTGAACGTGTGCCGATTTTTGGAGGAATATGTGAGCCTTGTTTTGTTTTGTGTCAAAGACTTCGCAACCAGCGGCATGTGATGTGTAAAAAAAAAAATCTGTTGCAGGGAGCCAATAATAGGCTCTTTATAAATGACATGTCCTTGTCATCAAGTACACAAACTTTCTCTCTCTAAAAGTCAATAACAGGGCGACTCCAAATGGAGGAGCAAAAACTGTCCGCCAACAGATTAGAGCGTGCCGAAGTGGGGAAAGAAAGTTTGTCCTCGTAGCTTTTTCGCTTCAGACAGATTGGCAGCCAGTCAGCGCTGTCTGCGTAACCAGATATGTTGTGGCGTCCCTGCTGCGTGGACCAGGCTCGCATCCATCTACTGCTGACAACACAGACACTCAGCCTGGGCCCAGAATCGCACGGCGCAAGAGGAAACCCAGCGTCAATCCCACTGCTCAAGTTTACTCATGGAGCCGTTCCCACCTGGTGCTTGGTGTCAAAATAACCCGAGTGCACTGCAGCGCTTTCTGAATTCAGTGAGCGCCGAGGCAGGACGTGCAGCGCCTTGACTGCGGATGACATTTGTTTAATGCAGACGTGTGTTTATGGGCTCTTCAGCTCAAGATAAGTGGAGTCAGAATCCCTGCTTCCCACCTAAAGATGTTTTGCATGCTCATCCCAGAAGCAGCTTGTGCTAATGGCTAATGCAGCCTCAGTAAGGGTGGAAATATTCAGATATAGCGTGTACATGTGGCGGGCCCGGGAGAATCACAAACAGACTGAAGACGATTACGACCTTTGGTTGGATTTGCTTTTTTGCTTTGACCCACATTTTTCTATTTTGGGACTCGTTTGGTAACTGTGTGTTCTCGATTTGCTGCAGTGCTTGTGGCCTTTTATTGGTACTCATTTGCCATAAATCTCAATTTAAGCTTTGCAGTCGAAGCCAAATCAAGAGACCTTTTAAAACTTGCCAGCGCCGTGTTTTCCATTAAGGTTTTTCCACTGGTTCTTATTTTCACTCTAGATACCGATGAAAGTGCTTTTATAACGGTCACCGCCAGCGCCGGACGTATTTTATTTCCGGGTTGGCCAATCCGTACATCCGGACCGTTGTTTTGGACGCAATATCTCAACAACACTTTGAGGGATTTTCTTAAAACCTATCACAAAACTGATTCAAGGATGGACTTATTATGTTTTGGAAGTCATAGGTCAAAGGTCAGAGTCATTGCAGCCCTTGGTCTCACCACAGTGGGATTTCTGGCCAGTGTGAAAGGGGTTTTAGAAACAACAGCCTGCTCGCTACCTTCCCAAACAGGCTCTTGTGTTAGAAATGCAGTCAAACTTTTTGCTGATATGCACCTACTACTTATTTAACTCAGTACTCTTTACCTCCTCTCCCAAATTACCAACAAAACAAGAAGACCTGTTCCTAGAAAAATACATCTTAACATTATTGGTTTTGCCAATATTTATGTTTACCTAATAGCACCACCAATTACCCTTTGTAATCAGGTTTGCCCGACTATAAATTGAGTTATCCAAGAATCATAGGACACTCTTCACTATTTCTATTTAAGCATATGTCTAATTTAATTGAATTATTTCCGCTACAATGTTTCATGGTTTGCTGTACCCTTGTTTATTTGTTTATTCAAGCAACAATTTGACCGCCGCACACTTACAGTAACTAGCTCTGTAATCTAGAATTTATTATAAAATATGCCCTGGGACCTATGAAAAAAACCCAAAAGCTTGAATAAATGATAACGTTTCTACCATTCACACTTCCCCAATTACCACCCCAGCCCTTCTTCTCGACCCGCTCTACTTTCACCGTCCACTTTTTTATGTCATGCAGTATACAGGTTGTGTGAATGATTACTGGCATGTGCTGTTCTTCCCTCTTTATATGGACAGTTATCCATTTTAGCACCACTGACCAAAATATTCCGCATTATATAACCCTGTTTTCAATGTGACCCGGTTAAAAGCTCACCAGCTGATGAGTCACATCCATTCATTTGCAGGCTTCCGCCACCAGCTTCAAAGCATCATTAATTCCACATTACTTCCCATAAAGTAGAGTTAAATATTTAAGGTGTGGGAAGAGCTGTTAGATGCGTTGGAAATCAGCCTTCCAAGAGGGGAGTTTGTGTTGGGTTACCAGGGTTATGCAATTAAAAACATCTGTTTTGGATGGAAATTCAGGGGTTTGCGCTGGGATTAGTTAGACCTGCCTCACTGCGGTCGCGTTCGCATGGAGGAGAAGAATTTGGACTGACTGCTTTTCACCCAGACAGCGACAAGTTGTGTGTCCTCCCTAACATAACGATGGTACTCCTCTTTTACATAATTAAACAGTTTACCTTTGGGAAACACAACAGTTTATGCAACTCAGAAAGCAGCACTGATATCATCAGTCACACCACAGCAGGATTTCAATCAGGAGAGACCAGAATGAAGAAGATAAAAATGTTTATTGAACACAATAAATGATTAATATGAGTAAAAGTCTTTGGGGCTTGGACTGTATAGAGAGATTGTGATTGATGGCTGGCTTCCTAAGCAGCAGCACTATAGATCCCCCAGTAGGATCCAAACACTGGTGGTGGTGGTGGTGGCGACTGATGACTCTGCTGAGACTGGAAATGATGAAGCTGGTGGAACTTTCAGGATTGCGTGGAGATGGGGAGGTGGAGGGGTGCGCACAGCAGCAGCCGCATGAGGGAACCAGGCAGGGAACAGAGACATATTTAAAAGGACCGCAACAACATGATTGGCTAATGATGCAAAGGTTGTTAATTGGAGACTTAAGACCCTGTTAATAATGTATTTGGCATTTCTTTCACTTGGTGTCTGCACAGTTATCACACCGTTTGTCACTTGGTCGATTTTATGTGTTCGTCTGTCTGGCCGTGACTCTGTGTCAGTTGGTGCTTTGCCCATGTGATGTTACAGAGTTCCTGCCTCCGTAGCCGGAAATGCACAAAGTCCAGGCACAGAAAGAACCTGTTACACCATACAGGGATCCTGGTTATGGCCTGATTTATGAATAATCAAATTAATCATTGACTCAGTATTTCTAATCTGATTTAGCTGCATTTCGTGTTAGACATTGCTTGATATATGTCCATGATATTGTGGCATAAACAATAATCCTCAGTGGTCACATTAGGTCAGATGGGACGAGATGTGGGCTGCTGGTTGGAGGGTTGAACTTAAATACTGAAATGGTTGAAAATGAACAGTTTAAATTCATTTGTTTGGTATTTCAAAGGTCACAACAGATGGAAGCTAAATCAGCGTTACAGGATGACTCTGATGTTTATGGGGTCTGCGTGTCTGTGGGAGTCTGGAAATTAGGTCATGTCAGTCCCTGTTTAAGAAGTGCGCTCTTCTTAAAACAATGTCCTTAACTTTTCATCTCATATGAGCTGTTTTTCTTCCAAAGGGAATATTTAAGACAACAACACCAAAGCGCTTCTTGTTTTTCTTCACGATGTTGTGAGCTGCGTTCGTATCCCGACCGATCAAAGCCACGGTAGGAACGCTGCCAACTTAGACATCTTATTAGTAAAGACAAAAGGTCAGGATTTGTCATGTTTATGGCGATAGACTGGTTAATGGCACCAGTTGCACAGCAAGAGCCTGCACATAATTTTAAGTCCTGCAGACCCCCTCCCCTATAACATGTGACACATATAGGATCAAAGGGGAGACGGTTGCATAACCTGCACAATAAGTGTGTATTGTGCACTTCCTAAGCTGTTCTTTCACAACAATGGTCACATCACAAGACTGTCTTTTTTGACTTGGTGATCACAATAGAAAAGATAATTTCTGCATCATACTCAATGCAATAAATGAAGCAGATCATGGTTTTTAAAATGTAAAAAAAAGGAGCTTTGTGGGTTTTGTTTTTTTTGCGTGTTGGTGAAATAAAGATTCTATTCGTTTAAGGGTACTGGGGGGGTCTTTATGTGCACAGATCACTAGAAATTAAGGTTATTTAAAATGCACAGAAGACCCTCTACGGTGCAGTGCAGCTTTAACTCAAGGAAGGCATCCCTCTTGAGCTCTGTTTTATATGTGTAACACAGCAAGCAATAATGGTGACAAATAAATTATACATGTGTTTTGTTGCTCTATATAAAGATGAAGGTGGTTGCAGAGACTTGAGTAAAACTTGACAGGCGCACAAATAAACTGAGGCAGTTTGTAGTGTTTATGGAACTGTTTACTGCAACGTGTTTACGGCCACATTACTTTCTGCCACAAAAAAGGAGTTTTGAAGTAATTAGGTAAAGTTTTGGAGGGATCATGCAACTCACCCTCCTCCCTTTTATAGCTGTTTGTGTTGTGGTGCCCTTTGTGAGGTAAACATCCCGCATCCTCTGTTCTAGATTTGGCCTCTGTAAAGAGAGCTGCCAGACGCCTGCAGGGAATTTAAGATGTAAACAGGTCAGGAAACATGATGATAATAAACCACACATAGACACAAGGTGTTGAAAAATGTAAACAAGTGAATGAAATGTGTAATTTCATTATAAACAAAACAAAACCCTGTTGTGCTCAATCAAATTTCAGACATTAATTTCTTGTATGAATTACAAATACCACTTTATTTTCCATTCATTTATTGTTCGTTCCAATCTGGTTTAACAAGGGGGAAATATAAATTGTTTTTCACTTCTACAGTTCGGCTAGATAATAGAGACTATCTCGGCCAGCTGCCAAGCTAACCGGGGTACAGCCTAAAAATTGACCACTCTTCCTGGGAAAGATAAATAAATAAACACTGAAATAAGTATAAGGTGCGTCGGTTCACTGGTGTGTTTTTCCTGAGGCAGAGGAGTAGCCGGAGTAGTCAAAGCAGGAAAAGCACAGGTCTAACTCGGACCTGTTCCATTAAGTGTCTGCGAGCCACAAATATTCCCAGAACCCTCATCAAAATATACCGTAAGTAGTCTGTGACTTCCGTCATCACGCCCATGTTTTTTAGTACAGAGGGAGTCTCTTTCAAGGATCACCAAACTAACACAAATTGGACCGCAGAACCCCCCCCCCCCCCCCC